>JABUQX010087104.1:0-10000 GCA_015478945.1 Trachelipus rathkii
TTGCAACAACTCGCTTCTGTGTATACCAATATTGATGAAGCTTTTGAGTATTATTCCTGGCTTCATAATGAACCAAATTTCCTATTAGAGGAACAAACCAGAACTTTTTCTAACAGCAGAAACAATGAAGATATTGTTACTGAAGAACAATATCGATACAGAATGGCTACTGTGCCTTGGACAAACAATGGAAATGTCCAAACATTAGAAGACATAGGTCAAATTACTTCCGAATGTCATAATATCAGGTTTACCACTGTCAATAATTTTACTGTTTATCGTATGCAAGACGCTAATTTAGAATTGCAGCCAAGAGACTACGATAATTTTGATTGGTTTCTTGATATGGAAATTTCAGATCTTGATTTCGAAGAAGATTTCGAAGATTCAATAGATACATTATCCTTGTTAGAGTGGCTCGAAAGTGAATCGTTCAACAATGATAATGAACATCCAGAATCCCCAACAGAATTTATTAACAATAATCATATATTAGATCATGATTATTGGACTAATTTGGATGGTTATTCATCAGAAATAGACGATTTAATGAATCACAATATACAATCATCTAATTTAAGAGATATCGAAAGCGATACTTCTTCTGAGAGAGCTAGGAGATTCCAAACAATTATGAATAATTTGGATCTTTCTATCGAAGGAACCAGACAACGCCAAACAATGTTGGATCAGTTATATGGATGTTCTATTGAGAGTGAACTTTCCCCGAACCTTTCAGACCCCTTCGTGAATAATGAAGATTCAAATATGGAAGAATATCCCTATGGTTTTGATCATACAGATGTTCAAGTGTTAGAATATTTTCCTTCTATCTTAACACCTATAATTGAGGTAGTAGAAGAAGAACCAGAAGACATAGTCATGGTTATAGAAATATTTGGGGAAGAAGGAGCTGGGAATATACCTCCCCCCACAACCATTAATGAATATAGAAATATTTAGGCAAGCAAGAGTGGACAGACCTCTTCTTTAGCAAAAAAATGAATAACTCTGTGTTTAAAGTAGTACAAATGTACAAAATAAGTACAAATAATAAAATAATAGTACAATTACAGTTAAGAAACTCACCTAATTTTATTCAATGTGACAAAAAAAAATAGTGTTGATGAAAAGCGGTAACATTTATGAAGAAAAGAAGATGGATATAACAGACTGTAATTATCCATTCTTTAATAAATTTCTTTAGATTTAAATTTATAGAAGATAGTGAGAATACTTCATTAAAATATTTAATGAAATTATATCTTCTCTGATCAAGAAGGATCATTAAAAAAGAGAAGAATAAACATAAAATTTGGATTTCAGAGGAAATTTCAAAAATTGCTAAATTTGCTTACACTGATAGACGCATAAAAACAAACTTCTTACAACAAAACCGCAGTACTGTATGTATATATATATTATATATATATTAGACCTATGCTACATAATTGGAAGGATATATATATATATATATATATATATAATACTTTATTATATATATATATATATATATAATATTATATATATATATATATATATAGTATTATATATATATATATTATATATAGTATATAATATATATATATATAATAATAATAGTATATATATATAAAAAAAGCTAAAAGTAAAATTTATTTTAAAAATTCAATACGGGGAAAAGCATTTTTCATGCTGAATCAGCAAACAGAGTAGAAATCAGAAATTCGGAAAATCACCGATTTTCGCTTCACAAGCGCCCTTTGCTAAATTTTACCCATTATTTTAAACGAATAATAATAAACAATATATATATATATATACTATATATATTATATATATATAAACATATAGTATATATTCAATAAAAACAGAAATTTAGAGTTTAGACTCCAGAAATCAGAATTTATAAGCTCAGCTTTGAGAAAGAAGGTAAAAATGAGAATATTCCACAGAACCAAATTTTGAAGAAATTTAACGAAGAATATTGTCCTTCATTCAACAGACAGCCAAGGAGAACAGATTACTCCTCAGAAATATTGTATTTTAAATTAATATTAATTAAAGAAGTTAATTAATATACAATTAATAACTCTTTTAGGAAGAAAAAAGACTCCTAGATCATATATAATAAGAAGAAATTGATATTTTTCAAATAGAAACTCTTTAAAAAAAAAAATTGATATAATCCAACTTAAGTAGTATGTTAAGTGAAGGTTTAAGACAAAAGACAACAGAAAATAATTATCGCTTCAGTATTAAAAAGAATAATGAAGTACTTAGATTTAAATTCAAGGAATTTAGATGTACTAGAATAGAATTTTATTCTAGCAAATTTCAAAAACTTCAACTTTTCTAGTTTTTTTTGAAAACAAAATTTATAGGATATTTTATTTATTTTCCTTATCCTTTAGGAAATTCAAACTTTTAGTTTAACAGTCTCTTTGCTTTGAAAACTTACCAGACATTATGCGCCAACTAATTATAGCAAATTGCTCTAATCATAGATGAACTTCTAAAGATACAAAGCTTATATCTTAATACCTTTTATTCTCAAAACTTTCAAAGGTCAGGTGACAAAAGTTTACAGAAAATATGAGAATAAAACAGACATTTTTGCAAATGTTATAGAAGAAGCTAGAAATATCTTTAAAAAATTTCATGAACTATTAGTTAGAAATGAGAAACCTATTCCTTGGAACTTTACTTCAATTTTATAGAAAAAGAACATGAGAAGACCCATAGGTGCTTGCTCATGGAACATTTATAAAAGGTGTTTATTTATTAACTACTATTCAAATGTTAATAAATACCATATTGTCTTATGCCTACATGGATTATAGGATAAGAGAAAAGAAAGAAAATAAGAATTTTTATTCTATTTAACCATTGGAGATTTACAGAAAAGAACCTAGGTTAATATTTTTGAAACAGAAGGTTCCAAATAAAGGATAGATAGTTTTCTTCAGTTTTAAGTCTTCAAGAGACTATATTATCAGAACAGAAGAGATCTGATAAGAGAAAAATATAACACCAGAAATTAACAATGTAGAATAAAAAGATATCTTAGATTGCAATTTAAGGAAGACAACCTGTAAAGAAGGAATTGGACAACCTTTTAAATAGGAATCTCGTCACAGATAGCTTTCAAGAACTTTGATACATTTACATTTTGTTCAACATTTAAAGTGAGTTTTCATTGCAGAAGTATTAAACAACCTTTTGACTGTAGATAAGAATTGAAGATTTACTTCTTTAAATGAATTGGACCACTATTATTAAAGTAAAATGAAAGCAAGAAGGCCTATCCCTGATAAGAGGAAATAGGGTCTTAGAAAGACAGAAGTTCTTTATAAATACTAAGCATTAAGAAAAGGTTAGTTTACATGGTCAGAAGTTTGACCAATTAAGACACCAATGGGAACGAACTTTTTAATAATTCTGTAAAAAAGAACACTAGTATAGAATCATTCGAACTCATCCGTGAAAAAAAGGAAGAAATCCCTACTATTTTCAAGAACAATCGGTGAATAACCAGACATTCCATGATTGGAAGGATAGCAGCGTTATTCACCAAGAGTGGAGTTATAGCAAATATTCAAATGTGAATTAGCATCCCTTTACAAAGGAATATTTACCGATTGGTTGCTACTTTTGAGAAACTCGTAGAAAAATTAGGAAGTAATAAAAACTTTCATTTAGGTTTAAAAAGAAAAGGCCTCTTTAGCATTGAAGAGGAAGTACAGTCAACAGAGGAAACAAAGTATCTGTGTTGAAAATAATTAGTGACAAGGGTCAGAAGAGTAGTGTTAAAACCACTTGTGTTCTTATGTTTTTTAATGAAGTGCCATAAAAGGTAAAGAGTTAAGATAGCCGAAAAGGGAAAAGAACAGGATTATCCTGGCAATATTCCATCTTGGCAAAGATTTTTACTTTTATCTTGGCAAGGATAACAACCTACCTAGGAATTAGGAGTAAATCCTAGCAAATTTTGGCAGAGATCTACCCTAATAACAATAATAGTAAAAGTTATTCATGTGAATAAAATTTATGATAAAAAACCTTCAAGAAACTGTTTATAACTTAGTTGGAAAATAAGAAAGAAATTATATAATAAAGTTATAATTTTAAAGTTTTAAATTTGCTGTGGAAACGCCTTATCTCAGACTTTTTTTCTCTCAGATACTCAGAAATGTTAAGAAGTTGTAATGAAAATTAATTTCATAAGAGCCATTAGAACAATAAGAAAGAAATTGAATCTTCAAGTTACCGTAATACTACAGAAACACATTGAAATTCATACGTTATTTATCAGAAAAATATAAATAACACATAAAATAATAGTTCATACGTTATTTATCAGAGAAAATAAATAACACATAAAAAGATAGTTCATACGTTATTTAGTTGAAAATAGATAACACATAAAGATAGTTCATATTTATTGCAGAAATATGTTTCAGATTTAACTTTTATATTTTTATATAAGAAAAATATATTTTATATATGGTAAAGAACCATACATATTTTATTTTATAGAATCGATTATATATGTATAAGATAAGGAATCATACAGAATCGATTACAGATGTATAGGGTAAAGAACCATACATATTTTATCAGAAAATATATCAGAAACTTCACATCATTTTAGGTGAATGTTTAAAAGAAGAACATATATAGCATCTGTTTTTCTCCTAACATCTGCTGGTAAACTAGCGAGATTGTTAAAATTTAGGAAAAAACAACCAGATAATTCTGGTAAAGTGTTGATTATGAAACTACACAGAACTTCAAAATTATTGTTACAAGAAATGGATAAGATTGTAAATAGAAAGAGGTAGGAAGTACTTGACGACTATGATTTTCAATCGCTATTCTTCAGCCACAGGAAAGAAACAAATGTTTGAAGTCAACAGACAACTTTAAATATGTGTATCTACAACAACAAAGAATATTAGGAGACAGTCAAAATAAAAGGCCTATGGAAAGTGTCTTTACTGTTCTTTTCTTATTCTTTGATGGGAAACGTAGACACAGAGCAAGTTAAAACCTAGAAAATCTATTAATGAATAAAAATTTTAGAATAAAATATTACGTCAGAAGACAGAATATTTAATTCTAGGAAAATATTCAACCACACTGAATTCTAGAAAAATATAATCTTATTTTTCTTTAGTCCTAGAAACTCTCTTGTATAAAATATTTGGTTTTGACCAAGAAAATGTACATAAAGACTGCCTCAGAATTGTAAAAACAATAATAGTAATATGGATGTGAAAATTTAAATCTGGGGTAGTACAGACTTATGAGCATTTTAAATCAGAAATTTGAAAGTTTAGGGGCGAGAAAAAATGAAAATATTGAGAATAAAGAAGAATTGAGTAGATGAAAACTTACATTGAAAATATGAATATTTGAACATAGCAATTCTTCATATGATTCTCAATATATTCCACCCAGACCTGAAACCAAATACCACTCTTCTTATCTATTTATATTTTAATATCATAAGAAAATATTAAAAACATAGTATATTGTACATAGTTGATTTAAACTTAAGAAATATTAATGAGTTTTCCATTTACTAAACTCATATCAAAGAACATTTGAAATTGGTTCTTTGAAAATAATTATTCGGATAGAATATATATCATGAAAAGACATGTGATATACCTAAATAGTTCCTATTAATATTAAGAAAATACAATGGAATATTAATTGGACAAAGAAGATAAAGAAGGAACATTTCTCTTCCAATCTTCCAATTAATTCCATTATCTTTATTCAGTTTATTGTAAATAAAATCTTTGATAAATTTAGAAACAATTTCTAGTTAACATAATTACATCTTGGCAATTACATGATGACAGAAGTTACTAGAATTAAAATAAAAAGTTTATAACTTTTTATAACTTTGGACCATAAAAATCTTTTCATTCCATCTCTATCATCTATCAGACAGAGGGACTAAGTTGATTGGTGGCCACTTTCATCTGAAAACTTTTTGAAAGATAAGATAGATAGTTGTAACAGCTTAATAAAAAACAATTTCCATAATGTCATCAGGAAATTTGAAAAGATACTATTGATTAGAGATTCTTCATCAGAACCTCATTAGTAATCTTAGCAAGGTCCAAACATGAAGAAAGATTTAAACATCAAGACTGTAACTTTAAGAGTTACAAACATGAAAAAAGATTGAAACATCAGGATTTATATGAATTTATGTTAGAAGACACCATGAAGCTGGAATTATACTAATTAACTCCAAGAAGAAACATTAATTAGTAAAAGATTATTGTAAATAATTAATATTTTAAATAATAACATATTTTAACATTTTTGATACGTTTTAATTCTGTAAGATTTAAGTTTTATGATCATTAAGAACAGAAAAAACTGTCCACATTGTTACACTGCTTTACTTCTTTCTACTCTTTAGTTTGAAAATCCTGGATATTTAGATTTTATTTTAAATAAATATCAAATTTCTATACTATTATATAATGATAGTTATATTAATACGAAAAATATTTTTTTTATTTTTTTTTTTTTTGCCGCCTGGGTCCCAAAATTTGTTAAAATAAAAAAATTTTTAAATGACACTCCAAGAGTTTCTCATAAATTTTGCAACTTATTTTATTTTATTTTTGATTTAAAGACAATCTATAAAAAAAACTAAAAAAATTCAGATCACAAACATCAAAACCCTCACACAATAAAATGGTACACACTTCAGAATACTTTATTTTCTTTTAACTTTTAAAAATAGCTAATGCTATATAATCAGGAATTTAATATTTTTATTATATTTTAAATTAAAATTCATTTTAAATTACTCAGATTATTAATTTCAATTAGCCTTATGCCTTATATAATCGGAAGATGTTAGTTAATAGTTAAGAATCTTTTAATTCATTATAATCAGAAATCTTTTATTTAATTTTTAACTTTATTTTTTAATTTTTAAAACTTATCAATTATTATTTAGATTCCTATATAATCAATTAATTTTTCACTAAAGTTTCAACAACAGTACCTGGATATTAGATTAAGCATTTCCTACTTTTGAAAACATTACGAAAGTATTAATGGACTTTAAGTTTTAAATTCAAATAATCAGTAACGCTTTTTTTTTTTTAAATCTTTAACTTTTGTAAATTTTGGGGTTTACGATTTTAGCTCCCAATAACCCTAACCCAAATATTTAACTCATTTTAACGATGAATAGGCACCATAAAAATCTAAAAATTTCATATAACGTTTTAGAATGACACCCATTCCCCCAAATCAGATTATAATTAATTTTCCCTGTAAAAAATTTTCACATAACTACATAACCCACCTGACCAATAAACATTGCTTTAACATTACAACCAAGAAACCCAGGCAACAAAATTTCACAGGCAACAAAATTAAAAACTGTTAGCCTACACATTGTCATACCGTCCAGAAAATCCTTTCTTTTGACGTTGGTTTGTTTGATTAATGAATATCGGGGACGCCTGTAATTATTGTCGTACCGTCCAACAAATAAAAGAACAATGGATTACACTTTACATTTTTCTCTTTACATGTACCAATTTACAACCATTCTTGGCTTGCCTTCTTAATATGTTTTTAATGTTTCTACATATTAATGCTTTCACAAATCGCTTGCTTATTAATATATATTTTTTTTTATTTTTAAATTACTTTGTGTATAATTTCAAAACATATTTTTGTTACGTGATTTGTTCATGTTTAATATCCTTAAACATTTCAGTAGTTGTTTCTTTTATAAATGTGTCTTTGTGTAATTTTGTGAACCTAGTACTGTGAAGACAAATCTTTTGTACAACCTTTGACCATCTTACATTGTGATGTAAAACTTTTCTTTTACTAACATTCGTGAAATCGATCCAGAAGACCAATAGATTTAATTAATAATTTTAACTTCATTTCATGTTAACATCTAACAAATTGTTAATTAAGAATTAATTTATTAATTTATATTGAATTCATCAGATTAAAATTTAATTTAAATTGAATGAAAATCAAATTTTAAAGTGGTTTTAACTTCAACTAACATAAATTTTCAATGATAAAATTTATATTTTAGTTTTGAATTTTTTCTGAATTAAGATGTTTAAGTGCAGTTTAATTTAGTCAATTCCTTGGAGCAGGGGATAATGTTGCAATAATTTAAATATTGAAATCGAAGACTTAAAATTCATTTTTAGTCAGATAAGCACTTAAAATCTTATTTGTTGTGGATTCTGTTTCGACTAGGCACCAACATATCATAACATTTTGTAACTTGTTTATACATGGAACTCTTTTTACTGCAGCTTTATGATCTATAAAACAAATATCGATGCTTTCTCGTAAGTTACCCCCGAAAGACCCTATGAGAACCTTTAGGAGAACCCCGCATTTGAAATCCAAAGGAATGATTCATGCCATCCCCTAAGAAGCCCCTTTTTAAGATACTCCCCCAAAGACAGAGAAAGACAGAGAAAAGACAGAAAAGACAGAGAGAGACAGAGAGAAGTGGAGGGAGAAAGATTTGGTGGAGATGGAGGTATTAGGATGTTTTATAAGAGCATTGTCACCTTAGCTCGCGATTAGTCGGGACAGATAAGACTTTGAGATAACAAGTTTTTAAACTCAGGAAACAGTTAGCGATTAGACATTAGATGCACGGAGGGTTGGGAAAAAACTAGAGTCCCAACTAAAATGTAGATAAGATCAGTTCTTTTAAAAATGGGAATTATATCTTTATAAATTAAAAGCAAAACCTTTGTTATTAATAAAAAATGAATATATAAATATATGTGTAATAAAATTAAATATATTATTGTATAATATCAATTTTTGATTATCATATAATTATTTTCTTTATTTTTATTTTTAAATAAATAATGATTATAAAAGAAACAGAAAGGTTTCACAACACAGCCGTCAAAATGTAAAAATTAGGCTGACTCGGATTTTTGTCGTGGAGCAGAGGTAAACAATGTAAACTTTAATTATTATAAACTAATATTAATTCAGTGTTTAATTTTACAAACTAAAGAATAGATAGCTTGCTAATTTTAACAAAACATCGTTAATTAGCCGTGTCGATTATTGATGCAATGACAACTGCTGTTTTGATTACAAAAAACTAATAATAATAATAACAAATAACAATAACGAACAATATTGACAGTGGCTCAAATAAGAATAATAATCAATAATAATAAATAATAATAATAATAATAATAATAGTAATAATAATAATAATAATTATTTGTCAAATTGATTCTACAATTCAAATTCTAATAAATAAAGTATCCTTATTAAGATTTTTAGGAAAAAAATATAAATTATAAAAATTAAAAATCTAATTTTAATAATTAGGTTTAATTTTTTAAGGTAAATTTAAGGAATCAGAATGATAATTTGAGTATAATATAATTTTAATAATATAAATATATAATTATCAATATAATGTCTATGAAAATACATATTTTGCCTGAATATGCTTTTGTTAGAAGATTCATGAAAAAAATGTAATATGCTAAATAACATTTAATTCTTACATATATATTTTTATGTATACTATCAACTTACCTAAATGAATTGCGTTAATATATGCATTATAATATCTTTTCGTTTTATTTATAAAACAGGTTTTCGAGAATATTTCTTCGAAGAATATTTTTCGTGATTACTTTTGTGCACTATTTATCCAGTATGCGTTTTATTTACGGAAGGAAATAAAGATGAAACTTAAGCCGCGTATCATTTCAAACCAATGGTTGTTAATGGCTACAAAGGCGAAATCACCAGATATGATATTATATAATATATATATATAATTATATATTATATATAATTATATATATATATATATATATATATATATAATAATTATATATATATATATTATATATATATACTATATATATATATATAATTATATATATATATATATATATATATATATATATATATATATAATATATATATATATATATATATATATGATATA
>JABUQX010087104.1:12500-27461 GCA_015478945.1 Trachelipus rathkii
TACAACTATTAAAATTTTCTCTAAAAACGCCCAAGTCAAACCTTTACAATTGTACCTCTAATATTCTCTGCGTTCGTATATTGGAAGGATCACACTACTTCTCTTTCTAAACAGGCTTCAAAGAGGCTTGAATATTATATATATACTACTAATATATATATCATATATATATATATTATATATAGTATATATATATATATAGATATATATATTATATATAATATATATATTATATATTATAGTATATTAATATATAATAATATATTATATATATATATATTATATATAAATATTTATATATAATATATATATAATATTAAATATTTATAATATATATATATATTAAATATTATATATATATATATATATATATATATTATATATATATTATATATTATTTATATATATATATATATATTATATATAAAATTTATTAAATACTATATATAATATATATATATTATATATATATATAATAATATATATATATATTATAATATATATATATATATATATATTGCTGCAGAAATATTAAGGGAAAACGATCTCATTTAGTATCATCATATAGATATGTTCATTGTGCTAAGTGTCTCGTTTAATGGCTCTCTACTATATCTGAGTATTTTACCAATATTATTTAAAGATTAATAAAGGATAAATCCAGGCTTTATTAAGACTCTTAATGATAAAAATAAGAAAGACTCGTTTAGCATTTAATGCCTAATAAGGATCTCTTCTGTAATGTCTATATTAACATTATAATGTTCTTTTACTTGCAATGCCCTTCAAACTAATGGCGTCATTTTATGAGTTCTTCTTTGCTGTTAGAAACAAATAAAGCCTTTTATGTATATTGAAGTTCTCGTATCCAACTTGGAAATTACGGATTCGAAATAGGAATCGATCCTATTTATCTTGATATATTAGTCAAAGTAAAGCTGCCATTTTTTTTTAATGTTTAATTAAAAGTTCATTTTAAATATTTTTTTAAAAATAATTTATAAAACTTTTTTTCATATATTGAAATAATCATATTATTATTATTATTATTATTATTATTATTATTATTATTATTATTATTATTATTATTATTATTATTATTATTATTATTATTATTATTATTATTATTATTATTATAAATCCTTATTATTATTATTATTATTATTATTATTATTGTTATATTATATAAAATCCACGATTTTAGTTTCAAAAATGAAAAATGGATTATCTTAAAAAAAAAATAAACAAAATAAAATTTCCTCCAGGTTTTTTTTTCATTATCTTTTTAGCTAGAATCATTTGTTACTTTTTTATTATCTTTATTTAGAAACATTTGTTACTTTTTTATTATCATTATTTAGAATCATTTGTTACTTAAATTAACTTTATTAATTTTTTTTCTGGACTCGTGAGATAAGATGGTGAGGAACTCCACTTAACCAATTTCTTTTCGTTTAAAAAAAAAATAGAGAACTGCAGTCATTTCTTAATTAGATGAAGACATTATTTAGTATTAAACAATTTATAATTACTTGACTCTGCCTGAAATTATAGAACTATTTTATATACGAAATAATAATAATAATAATAATAATAATAATAATAATAATAATAATAATAATAATAATAATAATAATAATAATAATAATAATAATAATAATAATAATAATAATAATAATAATAATATAATAATAATAATAATAATAATAATAATAATAATAATAATAATAATAATAATAATAAGAATAATTATTATTATTATTATTACTATTATTATAACAATAAATATTAATAATTATTATAATAATAATTATTATTAAATACTTTATACTTATAAGAATCATCATGGTTTGTTCCAAACGAAATTTATTTTCGATTTCCTTGATATGACAATTCATTATTGCGTCTTTGATTGATAGAATTTTGGTTTTTTATATAATTTTTTTTTCCTGTGTGGCTTTATATATAATAATAATAATAATAATAATAATAATAAATGCTCTACTTGTGATCTCTTTCTTCTTCCTCTCTCTGATTCTTCGTCTTCCACTCTTCAGCATTTCGGTGAATCTTCTGCTGCGTCGGAAGCCTTCGATAAAGTCCGAACAAACCTTTGTTTTCCAAACTTCCCTTTTCGAAATATATCCTTCTTCTGTGGCCTTCTCTCTGATGATGTTCTTTATTGTCTTTCTATGTTAGTTGTTGTAGACGGTCACCTCTCACCCTTTAAAGCTATTAATAGTGGTATTCCTCAGGGTTTTTTTCCTATCTCCAAATCTTTTTATACCATTCATTAATGACCTCTCTATTGCTTCATCTTCTCTCCAGTATTATGCCGACGACTCTACCTTTCGTAACTACTTTGATTTTGACAGTCGACCCACACAATAGCAATAAATCAACGCTAGGAGTGAGGCCTTAGAACAGCTAGTCTTTGTTCTTTCACGAATTTCTAATTTTGGAAGAGAAAACAGGGTTATTTTCAATGTCTCAAAAAAGTCTGTTCCTTCATCTTTCTGCTAGACTCAACCTTTCATACAACTATAAAATTTTCTCCTAAAACGCCCAAGTCAAACCTTCAATTGTCCTTAATATTCTCTGCGTTTCTATATTGGAAGGATCACACTACTTCTCTTTCTAAACAGGCTTCAAAGAGGTTGATAGTATAATTATAATTATATATATATAGTATATATATATATATATATATATATATATATATATATATATATATATATAATATATATATATAATATATATATATATATATTATAATATAGGTGTATTTGACCCTTTATGACTTGTTAGTATATATATATGTACGTAGATGGAATATATATAAGTTTAGGTACCTCGAGTCCCAAAAGTCACACTGATTATATAAATATATAATAGTAATGGACGATAGCTTAGTATATAGCTATATATGATGATATTATATATTGAGGCTATATATATATATTATATATATTATTATATATATCTAATATATATATATATATATATATTTAATATAATATATATATAATTTATATATATATATATATATATAATTTTAGCTAATACTCCTGACTTTTCCTTTGATTACATTATATATACGCTATCAAGAACTACTAGTATATACTATATATATTATATAATTTACGTGAATATGGTATACATGTCTCGCTCTCACATTATATAGGTATATATGATTATAGTATATATATATATCGTATATAATATAATAATTATATAATATATATATTTACGTCCCCGAATAAACGTCAGTTATATAAGTGAACTTATAAATTATATTTACTATATATAGATAATAATATCTAGTAAATTAGTATATTATACTAGGGTGTGCATCGCAGACCGAGAATTTAAGCAGGAAACGATCTCTATTAGTATCTGGATGCATATAGATCTAAGCTAGCGACGCACGTTCATTGGTGGCTAAGTGGTCTGCGTTTGAAATGCCGTTCTACAGGTATTATCTGGAGTTTTTTACCAATACGGTGAAGTTAAATAATAAGGAAATGTGAATCCAGAGCTTTCTTAGACTCTATGATATAAAGAAATAAGGCAACGACTACGTTATTGCAATTTAGTGCCTATAAGGATCCTTCTTCTGTAATGTTATATTGAAAGCTTATACATGTTCTTTACTTTGGCAATGCCCTTCAACTAATGGACGGTCATTTTAATGAGTTTCTTCTTTGCGTTAGAACATAAAGGCCTTTCTATGATATTGAAGAATTCTCGTGTATCATAGCTTGGAAATTACGGAGATTGCGCGAAATAGGATCGATCCTATTGATGCTTGATTAGCTTAGTCATAACCAATGCTGCCATATTTTTCAATATATGATGAAAATTTATTTAACACATTTTTTTTAAAAAATTTAGAAAAAATTTAATCATATTATTATTATTATAATTATTATTATTATTATCAATTATTAATTTTATCATTCTAATATTATGATGATCATTTGTAATATTATATATTTTATTATTATTATTATTACTTATATTATTATTATTATTATTTATTAATTAATTATTATTATTATTATTAATTTATCTATTATTATTATATTATTATGTATTATTATTATTATTTTTGTTATGTTTATATAAAATGCATTTATTTTAGTTTCAAAATGAAAATGGATTATCTTAAAAAATAATAAACAAAATAAAATTTCCTTCCAGGTTTTTTTTTCATTATCTTGTTTTGTTTAGAATCATTTGTTACTTTTTTATTATCTTATTAAGAAACATTTGTTACTTTTTTATTATTAAAATTTAAATATTAAGAAACATTTTGTTACTTTTTATATATTTTATTTAGAATCATTTGTTACTTATATTAACTTATTATTTTTTCTGGACTCGTGAGCTAAGTACATAGGTGAGGAGCTTCCAGCTGTAACCCAATTTCTTTTTCTCAAACGGTGCTTTTAACGGAAATTTAAATAGCTAAAGGAAGGGAGATTATAGTATTACAAATCAATTTATAGAACATTATTGATCTGCTGAAATTATATAGCGAGACTATTATATATTCTACGAAATAATACAGTAAGTTATTCAAATAAATACATATTAACACGACAGAACATAATAACTGAATAATAATCGATACATAGACTATAATAATAAATAACTCATATAATCATATAAAGTAATCAACTATATATAATAATGAATAATATAAGAATGAAATAATATAATATCAGATAATGTAAAATGAATATATCAATGAATATATTTATTAGAATATAAATATAAATATTTAGATATTAATCAAAATATAATAAATGAATAGATAATACATAAGGCATGACATATTCATATATTCGCGACATCTTATATACAGTGGGTGTGACCAAGTATTAGTCTGTAGATATGACCACAGAAATTAAACAGTGTGATTTCGATATTCTCCATAAAAATCTAAATAGTACATTGATTGATGAAGTGGAAATGCTATATCGATTTAAGTGATTCAGACAGGAATGAACATCCTATGATATCTCGTTTGAATGATACGTCTCGCACTGCTAACCTAGATAGCTTGCGTCTACCATAAGATGTAAAGTCAGGAGTGACCACCCACAAATCTATATAAATTTGGGTGACCTGAAAATAGCGACTGTTGATAAAAGATCAAGAGCTCTAGTAAGTTGATTGCTTATCTCAGATGTATATAGAAGTGATTCGGTTCACTCCCAACAGGACTTACTATTCTCTATAATGATTTCTGATGATCATTATTCTAATAATAATAATAATAGATAATAATAATAATATATAATGAAATGAATTTTGCTAAATTCATATCTATAAATAAACTTCATAATATAATAAAATAAATATAGAGTGAATAATAATGAATTCTGTATATACAAAACAAAACATATCAATAATAAACTAAGTAATAATAATATTTGATAACGCTAATTGATGTAGTTACTACTGTGCACACACGTTTATCGTAATTCATAGATGAATAAATAATAATTACATAAAAATAAATATTGGTATATAATATAATATAAAGTCAAATCAATAGTAATAAATAAATCAAAATATGGAATAATAATATAATAAATAGAAGAGTAGAGTAAGATAATTATAATAAAAAATAATAAAGAATAAATGAATATATGAAATATACATATATAATAAAAATTATTATAATATATTAAAATAATAATACGACATTTAACTGTGCTCAACTAATATAATAAAATAAGATTCTAACATCAATCTCAAACTAGAACAATTATTGACTGTAGTCACATAATGTATATATGATATTTAAGATATGTCAGTACACAGGACCGATTCATAAGATAATAATTATAATGATAACAAATAATTATAAAGTAATTAACAATTATGAATAAGGTACAATATATACATTCATAATAAGATGTATTAATAATTATCGAAGTTGACAATAGTCATTCGTTATAATAATTTGTACCACTCATATAGATAGTAATCCACATACCCACCGCGCGATAGTAATAATTAAATAGCTCGTAATTATACAATATCACAATAACAATGATACTAATATTATACAGAAATAGACCAATGAATTAATCACAGCCATTATATATTTTACTACCTCAAGATCCCAATTATAAGTATCACTATGACCGACATATCATAAGATAATATTTAATAAATACGATACTTGAAATAAGAATATAAAATAGATAATATAAGCAATTAGAATATTAAACCATTGATAAATAAACTCGTGAAATTAATAATAATATAATGACTAAGTACATAATATTAAGATAAATAGACTATAAATGTAATGAGTAATTAAAAAGGATGCGCCTATATATCCAGGTGTTCCTGTACTTAATAATACTAATCAAAGTTACATGATAAAATCCCATACTATCAATATAAATTCTAACAGCTATTAAAGTAGGACATAAAGCAAGAAGATATAAAATACGCATTAGGTGAATAAGAATACAGATAATAAGATTGAATGGAGTATTTATTAAGATATCATATTTGACCACCAGTTATAGTATCTAGAAGAGTCGTATATAACGACATTTCTTTGTATATCTTCATCTATCACATAGCTACAGACCTCGTCAACTATGAAGATATAGATGGAAGACTCGTTTCTTATGAATCAAGAAAAGGCTATTGATACCACAGATAAAGCCAAATCGGATGATGACTATATACTTAAGTACTTAGATAATATTACTACTAAAATATGATAATACATAACTATAATAGATATATTAGTCACTCTCATATAATATACTCTAATAAGGGTATATAATAATGAGGTAATACTATATATATACTAACCTACACTATAATATTATATTCTAATATAATATAAATAACTCCCATCTACTAGAAATAATACACAGGTACATTATATACATACCATCTAAAGATAATATCATCCTAAGGGTGTCATCTGAAATTCAGAGATCTAAGCTGTGGTCCATAAGTATATATATATATGTATATTTATATAAAGATCATTTAATTTTAATTTGTTCTATAGTAAATGATTTATCACACTTATAAATCATTCTACAATTGTGCAGTACACACCCTCACACACGTTTAACAAAAAAACATTATCAAATCGTTTGGAAAATTGCAATTACTCAATTTAAAGTAAAAAGTACAGACACTTTCTTACCTCAAATAAATGTATTTCTTTATAATATTTCCCCCATAATGAATATATATTCTTGATACCTGGCAAAACTCTTCTATGATTAAATATATTTTCAAATTTAAAATATATAACATGTAATTAAAATAAATATATAATATTTTATAACTTAAAAAAACAATAATAATAAATATTTGATCTATTAAAAATCAAAGAACATCAGCGTCATTATTTAGAATATGATATACCTTACTGTATGATGTAGTAGGTGGGTGTGGAACGCGACGTATAGGTTAACCATAACAACGCCCTAACTTATAAAAGACTAGTAATAAATACGTATAGATATAATATATGATGAATAGAACATCGGCAAATATCCAAGAAAAGAAAATAAGAACAATCGATAGCAGTACCGATAGTTATCCCAGGTAAGAGATATAGTACCATATCAGTACTAGCTAATATATAATACCAAACGTACAGAGAAAGCAAACCAAACTCACATAAACAGAATACAATGTAGCTAATACCTATATATGTATCATAAAATAACTACACACATATATAAACTTACACCCCAGCGTTAGTACATAGCATATTATATGATATACACATAGTATACCAACCAATAGCGGGTTCGCATCAGAAAAGTGATATAGGTATATAGTGAAAACTATATTTTCTAGAAAACAAGATAGTACCCAAAGCAAGAAATCTCAACGTCCAGAAAGCAGATACAGGCATATACTGAAAACAGTATCTGTCCAGAAAAGTGGACACTACCCAAATAATCAGAAAACTGATTATTACCTGTGTGGTAAACACAAAACTCTCAAGCAAAATATAAGTGGCAAACCAACGATGTGAAAAGATAATCAAGAGCTGGTAGCTTTTTAAATACTTTAAACATGCTAAAAACGACCATTTGATATTAAATTTGTTAGTAAATAATAAATGTATATGATATAAAGTGCACTAAATACTTGAAGAAGATTTTATGGCTGGGTGGTGGACGATTATGTCTACCACAAAGATGAAGGAAGTGAGTTTTTGAGGCCTTGAAAACAACCTTATTCTCATCGGTCCAATTGAACATTTTTGGTGTGGCTTAAACTTTTATTTTTTTTTTTTTTTATTTTTTTTTTAAATTAAAAGTTTGCACCTCACGGGCATATGCCCTATTCTCTGAAGGGAAGCATTTCTAGGTAATGGCAATCTAGGATTCGGATGGGGGATCAAACCCGTACCCTGTCCCTCACAACTTTGTTACTCTATCGATTGATGCACGTAATTTCCACCAAGGCTGCCTTTCTTACCCAAGATAATTGCTGTTGGGTGAGGAAGGGGAGAGCGTCTTTCAATATGTCGGGAGTAATTTTTTAAGGCCATTAGCATTCTTTTTATAGTTTTTATTAAGTATTAGATTTGTATGTTATTATATATTATATTAATTATTATATTATTATTGTTTTATTATATATTATATATTTATATTATATTATATTATATTATATTATATTATATTATATTATATTATATTATATTATATTACATTATATTATATTATATTATATTGTAAAATAATTATATAGACATATATGGAACGCATACTACGGCATCAACTGACGTGTCAGTTTATACCTATTTTAATTATATAATGGTTACACTTAGGAATGTTTAATTAATAGTTTGAAAATAACTCACTATAGAAACAATATAAAAAACTCAACAATTAAGATGTTCAGTCTAGATTGCTAGATAAAAGAAAAAAAATGATAATTCTTTGTCATTTTTCTTTTACTTTTCAAATTAATTAGAATCACGAGACAATGAATGAATTTTAAAGAAAGATCGCGAAATCCGTTTACCTCTCCCACTCACTGCAATTGCTTGCTGTTTAAATTTCTGCAAGTTTCATAGAGTTTTCTCCGTGAATAATTTCATGCCCCAGTACACCAGATTACAACCTTAAACTTCTCAGAAGGGAAAGCAGTAGAGACGCGCAAGCATCGTATTGACTTATCGAAATTGGTATATTCATGTATGGCTGTTATGAGAAAATGCAAACTGAAATATAAATTTGAATTTATTGTTAATAGAAGCGGTTTAGAAGAAGAATAATTTTCGTTAAACACTTGGCAACGGAAAGACAACAGTCTTGCCAAATATTTATCAAAATTTTTCTTTTGATGGAAATCGATTGATTGCATATTTAATGCTAAGACCAAGCAAAGAAGAGTTAGCCTGAATATATAATACTATATATAAATATATATATAGCTATTATTATATATATATATATATATATATATATGTAATATATATATATAATAATATATCTATATCACTCTGTTTCGGTTATTTATGTTACATATATTATATATGCATGTTATATAGTTTGAAATGTAATTTATATAATGTATAAATACATATATTGTCTATAATATATATATATATATATATATATATATATAATGATTATATGTGTGTGTGTGTGTGTGTGTGTAGGTGTGTGTGTGTGTGTGTGTGTTCGTGTTGGAATGTTATATTGTTTTTTTTGCATATTTAACCACTGCACGTTAATGTCTCTATCAACACGCAAAACGCAGAAAATAAATTAAAGAAAATGACAAAGCCAACTTATAGCAATTCTTCATGTCCATGGCCACACGAAGGCATAAAGTGGTGAAATATTAATAAAAAGTAAAAACAGAAGATGAAAGAGAACTCCACACTGTAGATGTAGCTGTACAAAAAAGAGGTACCATAAAAAGCAAGTCTAGTGTTTCCGATTTCCACAGCTCCAAATTAGTGACAAGACACAAAACTCGTTGTGTTATGAACCGGAAACGTTCGTGGAATAAGAGTTGACAAGAACCTTAAACATTTGCCTATATGGTACTCATGAAGAAAGAAATAGACGTCAAGCTCACTTCTCAGAGACAAAGGGTCATTGGAGTTAAAAAGAAATAGGGAATTAATGAGTCTTAGAGTTGACCCTATTTAAAAATAGGGTTTAATTAGAATCTCCTAGATGCAAGAACATGATTCATCTAAACAATGAAGGGTAAGACTCTTACACAAAAGGAGTATCTACACCGTTGAAGAAGGAATTGTTTGCAACCTGAAGAACTCCAGCTTCTTTGAAGCACCTTAGCAACGCTGTGAAATGTATATAAGCAATAGCTTGATAATATATTTTTTTTAAATTAGTAGGGTTCATCTGCAATAGCTCAGTAATTGCACAAAAACAGTATTTGTTGAGTATAAATATATTTTTAACTGAAAAATTAACACCTAAAATTTTCTTACTTAACAATCTTTCAAGCTAAAGGGTTTGAAAGAATATACAGAAAATTTAATCCACATTTGGAAGGGTAGATGAGAGACACGTATTTTGGAAAGCACTGAGAAAAGGTAAACTCAGCAAGTAGGAAGGTGGGGTCATTTCATAGACGAGGCAAATCTTTATGAAATGCTCATATATTATATATACTATATTACTAATATATGCTAAACTAAGAATGATATTACTCAAATAGATATCCATCATTAATATACTCGCACTACCTACCGTATCACTATATCACACACTACTAACCAAGTACCACCCTCACTCACGTCACATCAACACTCTATAGTTAATAATAATCCTATAACTCTATACTCAGTTATATATATATAATCTATATATATAGAATACCATATATATATAGCTAATATATAATCATATTAATATGGATTTTTGATATAATATATTTTAGTATATATATAGATATAAATATATATTGTTTATAATATATATATATAATATTACTGTATGTATATATATGATATACTATATATGATATCACTAAGCAAAAGAGTAATTTCGTAAACAATGCTTAGAAGCTAATTAAAATACTGTTTATATATATATAGTATATATATAATATATATAAGTATATATATACCTATATTATATATCATATTACCGTATAAATATAAACCATATTAACATAAGCACGACTTAACTATATATATAATAGATTTATATTATAAGTATAGTATATATATATTATATATATATATTAGTATATATAAGGTATATATATATAATAGTTATATATATATATATATATATATTACCATAATGGAAATAATTATTATATTATAAGTAATATTATAAATGTTTATATATATACTTATATATAGTAGTAGTAATATATATAAGAGTATATACTATATTTAATATATATACTACTATATTAATATATATATATATAGGATATTATATGTATTATATATAGTACTATATATATATATGATATATATATATTGATAGTATATATATAGAATGATACCAAAATGTATAATGCATAAAATCTATATAAATATAAGGACAATTACCCAAGAGTAATTGAGATATTGTTCAACCCGCAGCCCTACGCTCCCTCCTACGAGAGAGGGCGGACCGAGATTTTAGCTGTATCAAACGGGCGCGCATATAGGTCGTCAGAGGAGAGGCATAGAAAGTTGCGTCTGATGTCGTCAGGTCGCGAGCAGTTTAGTGAGGAGATGTCTTGGGTTCGTCACGTGTTTGTCAAAAAGAAAGGTTCACTTTGACAGGAGAGTGGAGAGAGCATCTACTGAAATTTCAATTTATATTCGTGAAGGGAGGGAGGATAGTGGAGTAGACAAGACAAGCATCAAATTGGGTTGACTGCCAGAGTTTTTGTTCTGTGGTCCCTGAGAAAGGAGTTATTTCCTGTTGGAACGCGTTTGAGTATGGTGTTGTTGTATATTCGGAAGACATCTCTCTTGTGATAATGAGATGTGGGATGTGTTGATAATGGGGGAGTCCTAGATGCGGGGGGGGGGCTAGAGGGGAAAGCGTATTGGATATATTTTGGAATAGTTTATAAGATATATGATTTTTTCACTGTCAAACCTAGAGAATTATGTTGTTAATGTTTATGCATGTGGTGGGGTTGATCGTGTTGAGAGTGATTAGCTATATATATTTATATATACCTATAATATATATACTTATATATTATATATATATATATAAATAATATATATATATATAATAATATATATAAGTATATTATATATATATACATATATATCCTAATTTATATAATAGTAGTATAATATATATTATTTGATATATATTATAGCTCTATATCATTCAGAAACCTTTGAATCTCACTTTTCAGCTTAATCAATGCTTGTAATTCTCTCCGTGAAACTATCATTATAATGATACCAATTAGTTATATTCGCCAAGCTTGAGACGCTGATCTGTCTTTTGTTGGAATCTTATTATTGGCATCTTATAATATTCAAAATGTAATGAAATTTTAACATAATGCTTAATACTACTGAAGTGAAATTTTGTTGAAATCAAGAACTTTTTTTTTTCAAGTCTATACTTTAATCAATAAGTTTAAATATTATTTATTTTAATTTTTAATATTTCGATTTCCCTATTTAGTTCTTAATAATTTTTATGCATTGTATTATCAACTTGAAAATGAGAAGCTGTTGTCTTACCCGAAATTAATCGGTAATCGAGGAACTACTTTTTTTAAATGTTTTAATAGCAAATTCTACTTATTTTACTATAAGTATTTTATTATTATTATTATTATTATTATTATTATATTATTAATTATTATTATTATTATTATTATTATTATTATTTATTATTATTATTATTATTATTATTATTATTATTATTATTTTAATTATTATTATTAATTATTATTATTAATTATATTATTATTATTATCTAAAGCTTTAAAATTTTAAACTGCTTCATTATTATAATGATTATTATTATTATTATTATGTATTATTATTATTTATAACTATGTATTATTATAGATTATTATTATGTAATTTTAATATTTTATTAGTTATTATTTTATTATTATATATTATATATAGATTTATATATACTATATATATAATAGTACTATATTATATATATATATATATTATCATATATATATATATATAATATATACTAGTATAATATAATATATAGTATATATATACTATATATATAATATATATACTAGAATCCTTTTAACCCGGCGAGTCATATTACATTGCTCCCTCTCATTCTCTCTCTCTCCTCACTTCTTCCCTCTTCAAACTCTCGTAACATTTCAAAGTATTATATATGATATAAATGATATATATATTATATATATATAAAGCTAATGATATAGCTATATATATATATATGACTATATATTATATATAGATATTATTATATATCTAATATGGAAAATAACAATAATATATACTAATATACTATATTTACTTTATATATATACATATATATATATAAGTATAGAATATATATAACTATAATACGTATATATAAGTAGCGCTAACGTAAGTATTATATATATATAGATTATAACTAAAGTGATATAATATACATAATGAATAATAAGTATATATATAGTATAATAACATACTAAAAATATAATGATTACTAGCAAAAATATCTATATACTATATATAACTATATATTATATATATACATATATAGTATACAATTAGTAGTATACTTATATACGAGAGCTTCAAACATAATAAAAATGATAATATAGTAATATAAATATAACATTAATAGTATATATTTGATTTATATACTATAGTATAGACTTAATATATTATCAGTATATATAGTATATATATAGTATATTATATAATACTATATAATACTAGTCTAAATATACTATAATATGAAGTATACTATGTATATATATATATGTATATATATTATAATAATACATATTATATATATAAGTATATATATATATTGTATATATATATATATATATATAATATATGTAATGTATATATTTTATGTATATATAGTATATATAGTTTTTACTTTTTATTATATATATTTAGGTATATAGTATAATAATATAATAGTATATATATTATAATATATATTAAGTAAATATATATACCTATATAGTATATATATAGTATAGTTATATATGTTTTATATATATAATTTAAATATATTAAACAGACAGCTATACTTTCACGATTAAACATACTTGAGTTTCTCACCATTAAATTATGTTTTTTAGGGGGGGAACCGTTTTTTTATTGTTATTCTATGACTAACCTTTTATATTTAATAATTATTTAAGCTATTTTATTTTTTTTTTATATTCTAGAGTATATATTAATTAATATTTATATTATTTTATTTCTTTTATTAAAGTATTTTTGTTAATACAAATATATATTTATGTATGTTATGTATTTAAACATTTATGGTATTTATAAAACATAGGATTAAGTAAAATAATTTTATAGCTCATAAAGTCTCACTAATATAGATATGGCCACGTGCTTTGGGCCGGGTTAGTCCTTATTTTTTAATGTGTTAATGTTCTAATTATAAGTAGCGGCTATTCTGCCTTTTTTCTTTTCAATTTTGCAGATAATCTTATATATTATTATGTAATAATTTCAATTAATTTGACCAACTTTAGGCAAAAAATAAGAGAATATTAGTAGTACATTTTGAAATTTGCAAAATAGATAGTTTCTAAAATGTTAACTCCGTGCCGAGCACGAGTAGCACGAGTGAGGAGTGGCCTCTGATATATATATATATATATATATATAATATATATATATATATATATTTATAATGATATATATATTATATATATATATATACTATTATATATATATATATATAGGTTTATTTATATATATAGTAATATCTATGGTAATATTATATAAATTTACTGTATATG
>JABUQX010087105.1:0-29087 GCA_015478945.1 Trachelipus rathkii
ATATATATTATATACATATATATATATATATATACATATATTTTATATATATATATATATAAAGAAGAGTTATAGGTATATGAGTTAGTTATATATATATACATATATATATATATTATTAAGATATATTACATACATAGCGTTATTATTATTATTATATATATATATATGTTGGTTACAATAAAGTTATATATATATATACATATTACATATATATATATATATCCATATATTTAAAGCATATATTATATATATATATATAGAAAGAGTATATGTATACATATATATACATATATTATATGCTACATATGGGTTGTTACATATTGTTATTGTTATATATGTTATATTGCTATATATATATACATATATATATATATTATTATTATTATTACATATATAAGTATATTATTATCCAAGATATATATAAGTATATATTTCCATATATATATGTTATTATTATATATATATGTTAAGGATATGTTATACATACAAGTTATATTAAGTATATATATATAGATATTGGTTATTATTACATATATTAATATTATTACATACATAAAGGGCTACGCACACAAGGATACATATGTTAGCTGAGATATGTATGCAGTTGGCTGGTTGGCTATACAAACAAGAAGAGTTAGTTATTGCATATTACAGTATGCTAAGGCCATTGCTACATATTACATATTACTCATATATATATATAAATATATACATATACATATTATTATACATATATATATATATATATATAGTTATTACATATACAAGTATAGAGCAGTTATTATATTATTATAAATATTGTTATGTTACATATATATATATGTTAATATATATAGATATTATTATATATATATATATATATATATATATATTATATATATATATATATATATATATATATATATATATATATATAGAGAGAGTATGGTATATAGTATATATTAAATTATAGAAGAAGTTACTAGAGTCACACCCCCAGATATATATATATATATTATGCTTATATATATATATATTATTATTATATATATATATTATTGTTGTTATTGTATGTTATTACATATATATAGTTATTATTGATATGAAAAAAATATGAATAAAGAAGAAAGAGTTATGTTATATTGATATTAAAGTTGGCTATTATATTATTATTATTACTATATGTATATGTATTATATATATATATATAAAGTATATATTAGAATATATATAGTTACATATATATATATTATATTATTATATATTATTATTATATATATATATATTATTATTATTATACATATTATTATTATTTATGTTATATTATATTATTATTATATGTTATATATTATATATATATATATTACATATTATACATCTATATATAAGGTTAAGTTATTATTATATATATATAGAAGATACATATATATATATATAAAGTAAGAATATAGGTTGTAAGAATATATACATATATATATAGTAGATATATAAATATATATATACATATATATATTAAAGTATAGTTATATATATATATATATATATATATATATATATATATATATATATATATATATATATATATATATAGATATTTTATTGTTATTATATATATATATATATATATATATATATTATTATATATAAGGTGATTCAATAATAAAGACAAACTTGGAGAGGAGATTCCCCACACGAAATGTAGCAAAAATTATTCTATGCATATAAACCTATAAAAGCACGGATTAGAAGATACAACGACGGTTAGAAACTATGGTCCGAAAGAGACCAGATTTGGGCTTCATACGCACACTTTGAACGAATGGACTGCGTTGTGAGTGAAAGACTCTCAGGATGGAAGTGTTAGACGTATATCAATGGTTTACACTTGGGAGGCATACCTGGTGTGCGGTTTATGTGGTTCGAATATGTCCACTGTAAATGTATCAACTGGGTTGCCAGATTAAGTGCATTACATCTCGGGATAGTCTGTTTCATTTTGTGGCACCAACGTAGGCTGTGAAGCTACAGGACATAATGAGATGCAATATTCTATTATTCATATTGCAAATAATAATAATAATAATAATAATAATAATAATAATAATAATAATAATAATAATAATAATAATAATAATAATAATAATAATAATAATAATAATAATAATAATAATAATTAGGGACTAAAAACAAAAATAAAGCTTTTCTTAGTATGCAACTCTCTCTTATCCTACGCCAGCTTGAGTTCCGACTTTTTAAAGATTCCGGGCCTGGCCGAGACCTATATTTTTAAAAGGTATATTTTTGAAAATAAAAAGAGTTATAATTCATTGAAAGTAATAATAAGACATTTAATGAAACAAATTTATTTAGAAAACTGATTCATACAAAAAGTGTAAAAAAATTATTTCAATATTTTTTTTGTTATATTGATAATATTGTCAAACTAATAACTAATATTATAATTACAATAATATATAATAATATGAATAGGCCTATATGACACCATCTAGTAAATTGACTAATTATTTTGATAAACAACTTAAAAGAGTCTGATATCCAAAGTGACTATTTCCCCTAACAAAAAATTGCACTTTTTTGATAAATCTAGCTTTTAAAAATGCAACACAGAAATAGGTAAATGAAACTGGTAAAAGAACCTTTAAACTACATGCCATATCTAACCAAAAGACTAAAAAATTATGATATATAACCATTCTCTAATATTTAAAATCAAATGCTCTTAAATTATGATGAAGAAACAGGAGCTGATCAGCTAGGTTGGAGAAAGACGATTTCTTTGATCAGAAATATTTCCCGTTGGCTAAACATTCTCCACTAAATACACTTGAAGGTGGAGCAGAGAGATATTTTCTAGCTAATTCAGGTAAGATGAAATCAGAAAGAGGTTTTCTTTCTTTCCACCATAACAGTGAATCAGCATCCTATTTTCGTTCCATAAGCGGTGCTGAAAATTTTTATGGTTGTAGCAATCTAATTGTATTATCCATTAGCTTCCAGTGATTTGCATTTAAGATATCTATATTGTTTTTCTGAATTTGAAGAATATAGTAATTGTACTCTTGCTTTATGATCCTTCGGTATGGTGGCCATGATGAATTCCCATCTTGTTTCCATATCTTGGATAAGCTTGTGTATTGGCAAATTTTGAGATTTTTGAATTTCAGTTAACTTAGTTGTAGCAATTGTTGATCTACTAAAAATGACCTACAATTTTCCTGCATAAAGTAATTAAATCTTTAATTGATTTTGAGAAAATATAGCGTCATGTATTACTAGCTGTAAGGAATGAATAAAAACACGTCTCATATTTATACTGACCTGTCGCTTCCTGCTACCTTTGTAATGTTTGTGCATTATCTGCAGGACAACATGGAATATTTTTTAAATCCCAGCCTTAAGTATTTTCCACTTTTAGACATATTTCCTGGCTGAATGAGAAACATTAAAACTACTGATTTGTAATGTTCCACTTTTCCTTGAAAATCTTTATCAATCCAACGCCCTGACATATTTATAAAGCTTTCATTGTTATAGGATGAGCAAGTCCAAATATCTGATGTTAAAGATATTGCTTGAATCTCTTGCAGCTGAAGTGTTATTTTTCTTAATTCTTTTATATATTGTTTGATAATCTATTCCGAAAAGTACCCCTCCTCTCTCTCTCTTGATGGAATATATTATATTGTGGACATACGTGATTTATTAATCTCTTAAATTCAATGTCTTCTACAAAAGAAAATGGCAGATTGTCCACAGCAATCATTTCCCCAATTTTGAAATTAATTTCTGTGCTTTTTCTATCATGTCCCAAATCTTTGTTTTCTCAGATATTTCAAACAGTGTAGGCTGAACAAATCTTTTTTTTTAATAGAGGTAGAAGTTGATGATATGGATGAACATGGATCATCATCTGCTATGTCTGTGATATCATGTTTTCTTTTTCGGCCACTTTTCTTCTTGAAGATTCAGATATTTTTTTTATCTTCAAATATGTGGTTTTATGTTTCCTTTCAATATAATCCAACAAAGTGTTTTTGTGCTATAATATTTTGAACCTCTCTTTGGGTTTCCTCTTGATAGTAATGTATTCCTAGTAGCGCACAAAAGACACTCAGCTTTACTATTAGCGCTTACCTTAATCTTAAAGTAATTCCACACTAGAGAAGACATTATATCCAGAATGAAAATTAATTACAGATTTTCTTAATATTTTTAGATAAAATCTGTAAAAAATAATATATATATATATATATATATTAGTTATCAAGATATTTTAAGTAAAAAGGTATAAATATATATATATATATATATATATATATATATATATATATATATATATATATATATATTAAGATAAAATATATAAGTAATATATATATATATATATATATATATCCTGGATAAGATAAATGATGAGATGATGAGAAAAAGATTTGTCAGTATCATCTGCTTTCTGACTGCTTATGGAATAAATTAGTAAAACATGTAGACAATTATAAAAACGTCTTTGAAACACTGTGGTGTTTAAAAAAGATTAAAAAATCTTTGAAATGAATCTATACATCATTATCCATTAGGTAAATAAATAACACAGGCTAGTTATTACCTGTACATTATTATTACGCACCTTAATTACGGATAACATCCAAACTTTCAAAGCTAACAATATATAGTGCCCTGAGCGAAACTCACAAGTTATTTCCCCTCATCCTGTCTGTCTACTAAGAACCAAGCAGGAACCAGCTCTAGGTTTGAAAGGTAACAGATTTGAGAAAATAAACATTAAAAAGCGCAGAAGATCTGGTGATGCAAAAATATCACTAAAAATCGCTAAAGTTAATAAAAATAAAATATTTACTTCTGTATTTTTATAATTATATTTGGCACTAAGAAATGTAATAAGCTAAACAAAGAACTCAAAGTTGGCCACACTAAAGCAAGCTACCTCATTGAGCAACATTTCTATTCAAGAAAATGTGATGTTATTCCAAACAACTCTTCCCATTGGCTCGCTTCTCCTCCCGCTTCCCAACCATTTAACGAATATTTCTTCTCCTTTTAAAATGCAAGGCTTTATTAAGCAGGTAAAGACACATTAAATAAATTCTTGCCATTATTATTTTATTAAAAAGTCTTCACACCCTCACGAGGTAGCCCCTTCAAGAGTGTAAATTCTCTAGGGTAGTTACCACTTCACCCGGACGATTACAGTGTATGATATTGCATGTTTAGATCGGTCCTTCATATACTGTATATATATATATATATAAAGAAGAAGAAAATATAGTAGTATATATATATATATATAGTATATATAAATATAAATATATATATATATATATATATATATATATATATATATATATATATATATATAAATTTATATAGAAGATAAAATTCAATGAATTTAAATTTCATTCTCCGGCTGGAATTAAAATTTTCATTCTTCTCGGCCCCGCCTCTCCTGGCCCCGCTGTATTGCTCCGGTGCATCTCTAATAATAATAATAATAATAACAATAATAATAGAGATATAATAATACAGCAAATAATAATTTTATATTAATAATATTATATGAGCGGTATATATATAAACCTAATATCTTAAATAATAATATAATAATAATAATAATAATAATAATAATAATAAAAATAATAAATAACATTATTTTTATTATTATTATTATTATTATTATTATTATTATTATTATTATTATTATTATTATTATTATTATTATTATTATTATTATTATTATTGTAATGCAGTAATACACGTAATACATAACTTTGCCTCATTTATGTATGGTAAAGCAATGGCAGCATTGTCAGTGTTATTTCACTCTCATTTTCTATGTTTACGGTGTATCATTGCAATGGCTCATCAGAAGAATAATTGTAAATATGTTTATAATTCATGCGTAAACGACAGCCAATAAAAACTTAGTTTTCGGAACTTAACTTTTGAAACGTGAGTTTTGATTGGTCGTCGCTTGCAAGTCTGTAATAATAATAATAATATTATTATTATTATTATTATTATTATTATTATTATTATTATTATTATTATTATTATTATTATTATTATTATTATTATTATTATTATTATTATTTTAATGTTATAAGGTAACTGCGCATTATATGTAAATGTGTATGGAATTATATTTAATTTTATATAGTGTGGAGCGCACAATGTACAAATTTGTTTGATTTTCATGTTTCGGTTTTAGAAGAAAATTGAGATTTCTAGCGAACAGAGTTTCGGTTGTAAAGAAATACCAATTTTTGTTTCTGCTGGAAGTGTAATATATATTTGCTCTACTAAAATAATTAATAAGTGGATACATCATTTTATTTATTATTTTAAGGATTATGATTGGATGGCTAAGCGTAAACTCATTGACGAAAATTTATATAAATAAGAAATTTATGAATATTTTATTTTTTGCTTTTATCTGCCGTCCATCAAAGTGCTTACAGTTGGTACGCGCTTGTAGCTCTGTCTGATCGATGTTATTATTATTATTTTAGTGTGCATATTCTTGTAAATCGTGAAGGTGTTTTATTTTGTATTATATTATTAATTAGTTGTGTTAATGTTTTTAAATGCAAAAAGGTGTTGTAATTTTCAATGTGAAATCTTGTGGCTTAGTTTCTTGTAAAGCCAGTAATGTGTTAAGTTATGTGTTAAATGTAAGTTTGTTTATTCGTGTAAGAATAATTTTTGCTTTACCGTTATATGAGTGTCGTCTGTTGATCACAGTTTGCTAATGCATAATATCTGCGGTGTTGCCATATGATGTCACTAGCAGGTAAGAGTACTTATTATTATTGATGTGTATTATTTTTGTAACATGGTAAAGATTCTTTTGTGGTATTAAACCTAAAGTATTTAACAATTAAAGTTGCAATATTTTATATTTGAAAAGTTCTTAAAATCATATTGTATTTATTTGAAATTAATATTTGTTTAAATATTAGGCAACTCTTTTGTTTTAAGACAACAGCTGATCCTGTCCAGCTGTAATTGCATTCATTTGTTCACACTGAAAAATCGACATACTCAATAGTTGCCTAAATCTTTTAATTTTCAAGTTAATAGTTTAAATCGTTTGTAAAGTCAGTTTGTCTATATATTATTTTCTTGTTGTAGTTTACCCATTCATATATATCATTGAACATATGTCTGTATGTATATTATATATAGAAGAGCAGCATATATAGTATATATATATATATATATAGATATATTGGTACATATGAGTATAAGTTCTCTGTGTATATAAATAAGTACTGTTAACTGATTGCCCAGTCAAGGAGTCGGTAAAAGAAAGATAAAATATATCAAATGTATATATATATATATATATATATATATGCAAAGTATAAATAGAAATGCTTTATCATTTCCGCTAACTTAAAACTTTTTATTTTAAGTACTTTCTTGCTGATATCTCATCATCGCCTTCTTGATATCAACATTTTAATTTATTTATATTATATATATATATATATATATATAAAGAGTAAAATCTTATATTGATGTGTTCAAATTTAAAGAAGAAATATACATGGTGTATATATGATATGCAAGGATATATAGTGAAGATATAGAAAAAGAGGTTATTTTAAATATAAAACGTTACAAACCAAATTAATATACAGACGAAGGTTTGGTTTGTATATATATATACATATACATACATATATATACTACTCTTGGTAGTTAGTGTTTGGCACATAAAAGTGGTAAGAGAAAGGTTTTGATATTCAGCATCTATTATATATATTCAAGGATATATAATACTAAGTAAAGATAGTATATATATATATATATATATATATATATATATATATATATATATATATATATATATAATTACATCTAAAAATTAAAGGTTCTATGATGCGGTGCGTATGTATACAGATATCTAAAGATATCTGGCTATATATTCATGGAAGTATAAAACCTAATTTGTAAGATCAGTACATTATTCATTTTTTTTTATTAAAATATTTCTAAAATTTTCCCAGTGGTTTCCTTCAATATTTCCAAACGTGTTTCTCTTTCATTTATTTAAGTATTCAATTAGTTATTCAAGTCTTAAAAGGCTTTGGTTTAGTGGTCTAGAGATTGATCACAAATTGAGTTCATTCATTGATAAGAAAAGTACTATCTGAATTGTTTCACATAAGGTAAAGAACTCGGTCAAACCGTTATTACACTTGAAGAGTCTTCAACGAGAGATAAGTCGGTGAGTTTTAAGTATAGATTTGTTCTGCAACATTGCACAGGCCGGTAGCCCACCCCGATAGAAGACTTGATGCTGTTAAGTGATAGGTTTGAGAATATAATTTCTGGTGCGCATTGATTGATCGTCACGGGTAAACTGGCCATTGACTGGTTTTACAGCTCAAAGAGTAAAAGCCTATGACAAATGTACTATATCTTTGGTCCAATCACCCCAGCTATTAATAAATTAAATGCCTGTCCGGGAAGTTAGAAGTGGTAGATGAGTATGGGGTATCTGTCCAGGTGACTAGTGAAATTTGGATAGTCTTGTCCGGAAACTTATATTATAAATATCTCTGTAAGCCACATCACTCTCTTTATCATTGAATTGCTCGGTAGTGTAGGGTAAAGTTATTTAAAGCCAGTCGGCTGAATATTTGAACTCAGCACAGCTGGCTTCAGCTAAAACCCCAAAATGAACCATTTAGTAAGACTGTCGCGTTGATATATGATATAAGTTGAGTTAGGTTTTTTGAATCGCCAATAAAAAGTCACTTGATTATTTGTCTATTAGTTATTTAATTTCTTCAGTACAAGTGACATTAACAAACCGTTATCTGGCAACAAAATAAACAACGCCTTGAAAATGTGTTGTTACCGGTATGACCTTGGTTTTTTTATATATTAGGTTTCCCATGTAAATATATATATATATAGCAAAATATATATATGTTATATATTTATTATATTGTGTAGATATATCAAAATCTATAAGCTTTGAGATGGAGTTTCTAAAATAGTGGTTCTTGGAAATCTCACTAATTTCTTCCTGCTGGAGCCTTGTAGGGAAAACATCTAGCAACCCAAGTAATTTGTTGTAACTAGTCAAAAGATTTGCTTGGTTGGTATATATGTGGTGAAAATATATATATATAACATTAGTACCAAGCATTAGGTTTGTTTTATATGCTATCAATTGATAACAAGTTTGTAAAATTTGAAAGAAAACGGGATTGTGATTTCGTGCGTTGTAAAGTTGCTTGTCAAAACGATATATTTTTAAAATTTGCTCGCCAAATAAATACACAAACGCTGCTTCCCACGTTTGTGAGTTTACTGTAAACAAAAATTCCAGCTTCTTATTCGTGGCATGGAGCGGTTTACTGAAAGATAACGGTTAATATCGAGGAGAAGAAGATCGCCGCAGCTTTAGAGTGAGAAGAGTTTTCAGCGCTTCTGAGGTAGAAGAGTTGATAAGAGTGTTTCAAGCTTCCGAAGATGGAAAGGGAGAAAGCCAAGCTTGAGGCAGAAGATGGAGGGAGAAAGCTAAGGCTTGAGGCCTGAAGGGAGCTAGAGAAAGCTGAAGACTGAAGCCGAAAGCCTGTAGAGAGTTGGGTTTAGAGGCAGAAGAAAGAACACTAGATGCAGCTTCTGACGCTGAAGAAGCAACGCCGCATGACGCAGTGACAGCATCTCAGAGTGCTCAGAGTAGTCCTAGTACTTCCTATGCTAGTAAGTATCCAAAACCTGAAACCTCCCTTTTTCATTTATAGCATAAATGATATTAAATATTCCTTCTAAATGTTTAAACAAGTAAGTGAAAGTAATGATATCCCTGGTAGAAAAGCGAGCGACAATATTAGGAGGTTTTCTAACAGGCAAAGCTGTCAGTGTCTATAGTAATAAGATGACTGCTCTGAAGAATCCAAAAGAATACAATTTGGTTTAAAAATGCTCATTGAGATTTGGCTCAGCACGTAGTGGAGTACTGAAAAATAAAGCTTAAACCATAACTTTGACGAAGATGATAACTGAGTTTATCTGTTAGAGAATTATATGTAGTCTGAATAAGTGGTTAACAGCAGCGAATGTAGCACTGACACCTGATGATATTATTGAATTTTCTCAGGGCCAAGTATTTGAACATGGTTCCAGTGAACCTGCAAAAATCTACTTAAGGGGAGTCGGAAAAAAAGAGCACCAGAGGAGATAATACAACTTGTTCAGAAGGACATGGAAGCGCATCGTTTGAGATTCACAGCAAATAGTCACGCACGAAATCACAGTCACTTTGAAAAAGGCACACAGAATAATAATAATAATAATTATAGATCTAAAGGCAATGGTTACCCCACAAGCGGTAATCAGAAAAGTAGCAATCAACAAGCACCGCGAGCGACTAATTATGAAAGCAGGATCAGAGGTAGAAGTGGCGACAGACAGAAACATCGTCGCAGTAACAGTGAGCCGAGAGAAGCGCCCACGTGTTTTAGGTGTCAAAGGAAAGGGCATTACTCAAGGGATTGTCGAGCCCCTCCTTATTTCAACAATAGTAGTAGCAGAATAATTCAGGAAGACAAAAAGAAGAAACAAAGAGCACGGGAGCGTCCGGAGTCTCTGGTAACGGCAACGAAGCCCTGAACTACTCAGGTGAAGAGCCGAAGCTCCTGGATGAGTTTAAAAAGGTGGAAAATGACGAAACGTCGCACCTACCTGTAACGTATGGGACGGTAAACGGCTTTAAAGTCAAAACCCTCCGAGAACCGGGTGTAATGTAGTGGTTGTGCGAGAGAAGTTTGTGCCGAAGAGGTGTTATGTTGGAAACAACATGAAGATACGTTTGTTGGACGGTACAGTAATCGAAGCTCCACTTGCAAATATTGATGTGGATACCCCTTATTATGTAGGGAGGACAACCGCGGCGGTATTGCCAGAGGTTGTGTATGATTTGGTAATCGGGAATGTCAAAGGCGCATTGCCCTTAAGTCAGCCTAATCTCTCTCTTGGGAGTCGACTGTGAGTCGAGGGCCTCGTAATGTAGAGGTCGCGCGTGACATTAATAGCGTGCTGGTCCCCATCGCTGAGAGCGCTGAAGAAGGTTCACAAGAGGAACCTAATCAAACCAATCACAATTTTGGAATGGCAAGTTGGGAGGTGAGTGAGTCGTACGGAAGGAAACTGTCAGTACCACAATCGTTTGACATCTGTAGTGAAGATGTCGCGCCAACCACGGAACCATCACTAAGTGCGATGGCTGGGTGCAAATGTTCACCCGAAAATGAGAACGTTACAGGAGAAGATGAAGTGAAAACCCCCACAGATCTATTAAACAATGTTGAAAATGACACGAGAGTGATAGATGTTCAGGAGACATCGATGGTAGAGAGCACGGAGCAATCTGATGTAACAGATCGTGCTGTTGAAGATGACGAAATGGTGAGAGGTGACATAGACAGTCACACGCAAAGTTATGGAGAAAAGGGTGTTGTAGCTGTGGGTGAAGGGAATATAACCCATGGTGATGAAGTTTCAAGAATTGCTCAATGATCGGGAAACTTTTAGGAGTAGACAGAAGGATGACGTCACTCTGCAGAGGGTATGGAGGTCAGTGGAAAAAGAAGAAGACAAGTATGTAGTAAGGAATGGGGTGTTGTTCAAAAGAGTGTTAGAGAACCAACAGGAAAGGTATACTCTGGTAGTACCGAAAGAGTACCGAAAGAATACAGAAGTAAAGTTAATGAAGGTGGCACACGACGAAGTCTCGGGGTGATGGGCCATTATCTAGGTGGAGGGAAGGAAAGACTATGGGTAGAGGGGATTATCTGGCAGCAGGTTCTTCTGGCGCGAGCATGATTTGTTCGGGGCTACGGGGTTTGTTGTTGTTGTGAATCTGATTCTGTTTGTATTTTACTCGTGCGATATATGCCAGAGAACGTGCCCGAAAGGATCAGTGAAAGGAAGCCGAGGTCTGTGCCTCTAAGGTTGGCCCAATCATTGAGGAACATTCCAAAAGGGGTGGTCATTCGACCTGAGTCGGGCAGATCTCAGCACCATCTTCATGAAGGACACCAAGTATGTATTTTGACATCGTGTGTGGATGCCGCTACGCGCTATCCTGAAAGGCTGGTTACCGATTAAAGAGGTGCATCACTGCCCAGAGAGGTGACTGGAAAGTTTGGGATTTCAATGTGTCGCAGCGAGGTGTTTGGGTGTGGCCACAAGAATAATCCTCAATGATAATTAGACATATTTACATCTGACTTTATGAGAGGATGTAAGAAGATGTTGAATATCAGCAGAAATTTTTCTAGGCGTTTACCAGTCTGCGATGAGCCAAAGGCGTTACAGAAAAGTTCAACGGAACTCTTAAGAGGATGCTCAAGAGAATGTGCAGTGAACAAGTGAGAAAGTGGCACAAGTTTATTGAGCCGTTATTATTCGCATATAGGGAAGCTCCACAGGACTCCACAGGGTTCTCCCCATTCGAACTCCTGTATGGTAGGACTGTGAGAGGACCAATGCAAATTCTACATGAAATTTGGGCGGGTGACATTGACCCTGAAGAGGCAAAGTCAACATATAAATATGTTTTCGACCTGCAGGAAAGATTAAATGAAACTCTGAAGTTGGCCAGAGAGAATTTAGCGAAGGCCCAAATTTCTCAGAAGAGAACATACTGCAGGAGGAGTGAAGGAGGAATGTCAGGAGAAAAGGAAAGATGTGAAACTGATTGTAGAAGTGAGGAGTGTGATGATGATGAGAAGTCTCACATGAAGAGTCACCGCATGGTGAAACTATTGTTTGCAAAGAAGATGAGAGAAGTTGGCAGAAAGGAAGAAGAGTGTCAAAAGAGACACCGAAACCCAAAGAAATGTGTGATATTATGGAAGAAGTTAGAGAGAAAAGGAGATAATGAAGAAAGAAGAGGGTGTAGGTCTAGAGGAAAGGGTGTAAGAAGAATACTAGTAGTTGTAGGTCAAAGGAAAATGCCAGCAAAGATGGTCACAACAAGAATAAAAGATGAAAGAAACGAAGCTGATTATTTTGTTGAAAATAAATTTAAATACTTTGTGACCTGGCGCAAACACCCGACTACTCTTGTGACTGTTCTTCAAAGGAAAATTTAAGTTTGCCTTAGTCCACGTTAGTGGGTGAGAGAACGTCGTCATTGATTATCTAAGCAGATCATATGCCGACAACACATCTGGTCCATTATCAGGAGACGCTACCGAAGAAGGAGCTCTGAATAAATGAGTCCAATGTTTTGATCACGTGTACATAGAGCAAAATGTACACATTTGCTTCAAAGGGTGGGCCAAAGATGTAATGCAGTAATACACGTAATACATAACTTTGCCTCATTTATGTATTGCAAAGCAATGGCAGCATTGTCAGTGTTATTTCACTCTCATTTTCTATGTTTACGGTGTATCATTGCAATGGCTCATCAGAAGAATAATTGTAAATATGTTTATAATTCATGCGTAAACGACAGCCAATAAAAACTTGTTTTTCGGGACTTAACTTTTGAAACATGAGTTTTGATTGGTCGTCGCTTGCAATAATAATAATAATAATAATAATATTTTATTATTATTATTATTATTATTATTATTATTATTATTATATTATTATTTTTTATTATTATTATTTATAATTTTAATGTTATAAGAGGTTACTGCGCATTATATGTAAATGTGTATGGAATTTATATTTAATTTTATATAGTGTGGAGCGCACAATGTATGAATTTGTTTTGAGATTTTTCAATGTTTCGGTTTTAGAAAGAAAATTGAGATTTTAGCGAACAGAGTTTTCGTTGTAAGAAAAATACCAGATTTTTCAGTTTCTGCTGAAGTGTAATTATCATTTGCCTCTACTAAAGAATAACTAATAATTGGATACTATCATTTAGTTTATTATTTTAAGGATTATAGATTGGAATGGCTAAGCGGTAAAACTCATTGACGAAAAATTTTATATAAATAAGAAATTTATGAATATTTTTATTCTTTTTTGTCTTTTAATCTGCCGTCTATCTAGAGTGCTTTACAGGTTTGGTACGCGCTTGTAGCTGCTTGTCCGTGATGATGTTATTATTATGTATTGGTAGGGGTGTTTGCGTAGGTCCTTTGTATAAACGGGTGGAGGGTGTTTTTGGTAATTTTGGTATGTATATTGAGTTAATTTTAGATGGTGTTGTTAAATATTTTTAAATATGACAAAAAAGGTGTTTGAAATTTTCAATGTGGAAATCTTGTGGCTTAGTTTTGTTGTAAAAGCCAGTAATGTTTTAAGTTATGTGTTAAATGTAAGTTTGTTTATTCGTGTAAGATAATTTTTTGCTTTACACAAGAAATATGAGTGTCGTCTGTTGATCACAGTTTGCAAATGCATAATATCTGCGGTGTTGTCATATGTCACTAGAGGAAGAGTACTGTAATTAATTGATGTTGTTTATTTTTTTGTACGTACATGGTAAAAGATTACTTTTGTGGTTTATTGGAAAGCTCTAAAGTAATTTTGTAAGACTATTAAGAGGTTGCAAATATTTTATACTGTGAATAAGTTCTTTAAATCATGATTGTTTTGATTTTGGAAATTAGATATTGTGTTTTATATTACTGAGTGTGGCAACTATTCTTTGTTGCTTTAAGACGATACGAGCTGATCTGTCCGGCGTGTAATTGGGCATTGCATTTGTTTGCACACTGAAAAAATCGAGCGCATACTCGATAGTATGGTTTGTCGTGAATCTTGTTAATTTGTGTTTCAAGTTATAATTTCGTAGAATCGGTTTGTAAAGGTCAGTTTGTCTATAATATTATTTTCGTTAGATATACTTTACTTTCGTTTCATATTATAGGTCAGTCTTGAACATATGTCTGGTAGATGTATAGTTAGATGAATGATAGTATATAGAATGTGTGGCAAAGATTTATAGTGAATATTATTGGTAAAGGTACTGTATTGATTGATATTTCATTTATTGTACTTTTGAGCTCATAATATTTGAGATTAGTTTATATATAGTATATGTAGGTATAGTATATATATAGGTGGTATTGTTGTTAGTTATTGGTAGTATAGTATTAGTGTTGTATTTATTAGAGTAGTATATATGATATTTAGTTAGTTGGTATTTATAATAGTAGTAGGTGTATAGTTGTGGTTATATATCATTATATTTGAGTTATTGGTAGTAGTTGGGTTGTGGTGTGGTATGATATATGTATTATGATGAGTTAGTATGTTTAGTAGTATGTATATAGTATATTGATTATTGTATATTATAGTTAATAGGTAGTAGTATAGTAAGTCTATATTATATATATAGTATGGATGTATAGTATATATTTCGCTTGTAGTTAGTGGTTTAGTATTATATATGCGGTGCGTATATATGCAGATATCTAAAGATATCTGGTTATATATATTCATGGATATATAAAACTTGTAGTTGTTGTTAAAGTAAATATATATATATATATTATATAATATACAATATATATATATATTATTAATATACATATATATATATAATATATATATATTATATATATATATTATATATATATATAATATTATATATGATTGGTATATCTAGTACTGAAGGTTTTATAGTTGCGGTGCGTATATATGCAGATATCTAACAATATCTGGTTATATATTTCATGGAAGTATAAAACCAATTTGTAACATTGGTATTTTTATTCATTTTTTTTTTTTATTAAAATACTTCTAAAATTTTCCCAGTGGTTTCCTTCAATATTTCCAAACGTGTTTCTCTTTCATTTATTTAAGTATTCAATTAGCTATTGATTCAAGTCTTAAAAGGCTTTGGTTTAGTGGTCTAGAGATTGATCACAAATTGAGTTCATTCATTGATAAGAAAAGTACTAACTGAATTGTTCATATAAGATAAAAGAACTCGGTCAAACCGTTATTACACTTGAAGAGTCTTCAACGAGAGATAAGTCGGTGAGTTTAAGTATAGTTTTGTTCTGCAACATTGCACAGGCCGGTAGCCCACTTAATAGAAGACTTGGATACTGTTATGATATAGGTTTGAGAATAACATTGGTGTTAGATGATTGGATTGTCACGGGGGCCTGGCCATTGGGATTTGTTTTACAGCTCGAAGAGTAAGTTTATGACAATAATTTATGATCTTTTATCCAATCACCCTTACAGAAACATTTATTTATTTATTTTTTTTTTGTAACGGTAACCACCATACAAAATGAGATGCCAATAAATACTTCCTGCCGTCGTAACACAAAAATGGTAAATACTAGAGAAAACTAACAAACATATTTGGAACTTGCAGATAAAAAACTGAATAGAAAAACAATAAAAAACCAATCAGAAGAAAACATTTCATTTATTTATTTTTTTTTTGTAACGGTAACCACCCTACAAAAATGAAAATAAATACTTCCTGCCGTCGTAAAACAAAAACGGTCGATGCTTATAGAAAAACTAAAACAATTTGAAATCTACATAAGAAACTGAATAAAAAACATTAAAAAAATCAGAAGAAACCAAAAAAAATTTTTTTTTTTGTAACGGTAACCAACATACAAAATGGGATGGCCAATAAATACTTCCTGCCGTCGTAAAACAAAAACAGTCGATGCCAGAGAAAAACTAAAAATATATTGGAATCTACATAAAAAAACGGAATAAAAAACAAAAATCAGAAGAAACATTTTTCTTGTTACATGTGTTTACTGTACTTCTTCTCGCCTCGCCAAACTCACATTTCTCTCCGCCAGGCATTCCTTTACTGACTCAATCCACTTTTTTTCTTCGGTCTCCAACCGGTCGATTCCAGCACACTCACACTATACATCCGCTTAACCAACGAATAGTCATCCTCCTTTCCACATGATCAACCATCTCAACGTACTTTCCTTTTTTATTCTCTCATTTATTCATTTCTTCACACCACACAACTCTTTATTATTACGTTCATTCCTCATTTTTATCAATTTTCTCACACCTAACACACCCTAAGATTGTCCATTTTCTGAACATACATTGAACTTTAGATCTATCTCTTATTCCAGATCATAGTCTCACTATTATACATAAACACAGTAACAGCAATACCCTCATGTAAGACCCTAGCGTACTCAAGACTTTTTAGTCCCTTTACATCCACCAACATTTAATTGCACCCCACCTTCCTGCCATTCACAAACTTTCCTACTACACTTTGCATCATCCGTTCCCTTATCATACAACATATATAGTCTAATATTTAAAAATCAGACACTTGTTCCAGCTGCTCACCAATCTAGCATAACTTCACACTGAGGACTGTCCTCACTCAACAACAATAACCTTACTCTTATCTATCTTATTTTTACTTTCAAACCCCTCCTTTTAACCACCCTGCAAATCACTCTACCAATCCTCTCAACCTCTTCAGATTCGCCACAGAAAAACTAAATAATCGCATATATATTATATATATATATATATATTATATATATATATATATATATATATATATATCATCATAATATATATATATATATATATTATATATATATATTTATAATATATATATATAAATATTATATATATATAATATATATATATATATAATATTATATATATATATATATATAGTTTTCATGGGCAGATAAATGTTTTTTTTTTTAACTTTTTCATATATTGTTATTATTATGATACTAACAGATAAATCAGAGTGCTGACGTGAGGCAGGATCAAAAAATTTTAAATGCAAAAAAAAAGTAATTTTTTAATATATCCGCACTTTTTTACGCATCGTACTTTTGGCAGCGCCCGGGACAGAGCGACGTCTCGGAATATTTTCGTAGTAACAGAAATCTTACCCGAAAACAATAGAAACAAGTTACGGCAAAGCAAATCCATGTAGGTTAGGTCAAATTTACTGCTTCGTCGATCCATATAGGTTAGTTGAGTTTTACTGCATCGTCGATCCATAAGGTTAGGGGTTGCGGTTACTGCCCTCTAAGTTCTAGTTATGAGTATGTTTGTTATGTATACACAGAATCTATATAGAAAAAAAAGACCAATAGGGAACGTATTTATCCTAAAAACATGATTTTTTACGTTTACCTTAATTCTTTCACGTATTAGCACTAAATATCCCGTTTTCTTTCTCATGCAAATGAACGTTTTTTAATTATTTATTATTTAAATTTAATTTTCCATATTTCGTATCTTCTCATCAGCATCTTAATAATTGCTAGCATCATATACTAAAAATATATATGAAAAAAAAAAGTAAAAAACCCCTCACATATTTATCTGCGACATGAAACTCATAAGGTCATATATATATATATTATATATATAATATATATATATATATTTATATGTAATATATTATAATATATATATATATATATATTATATATATTATATATATATATATAATATATATATATATATATATATATATATATATATTATATATATATATATATTACTTTAAAATTACCGTAATTTTTTCATTGACGACGGATCTTGGAAAGCCGTCTGTACAGATGTAGCTTTCAATATTGTCAATGTTAACACTAGTTTTGAGAAGCCATTCAAGGAAATCACTCGATCTACAGTCGCAGACCAGTGGGTTGTCCTTCAGGTTTACGGTAAGAGGGTTGCCCGCTTCAACGAATTTATTTAACCTTTCCATGGATTCATGTGATACTCTGCGTATGAGAAAACAAGCATTCTATGTAAATATTATTTATAGTAATTTATACAGTAAATAACTCGGCGCGAGTTTAGACTTTTTTTTTTTAAATAGCTAAAAATAACGTAGATGAATGTCATGAAGTGATGAGAATTAAAATAATATAATTTGTATTTTATATTAAAAATATCACATATTATTAACTTGGTATTTCGATTTTTTATTCAAACATTCATAAATTGCAGCAAAATTTTCATAAATTAAATCGTTCGAAATTTTGCAAAAATTTATATAAATGAATATGGTCTGAAATGTTCTTTGGCAAATTTCTTTTAAAACTATTGTTCAAAGATCAAAAAGTTAAGAATTTTTTTCCATTATTAAATGGAGGGTTGTTAAAGAAACTGGGTAGCAAAATAAATACAGTGATTCATGATTAATGTATTAATTTATAGTTTCATGTGTTTGGAGTATTTAAAAAAAAAAAAAATTTTCAAATTATAAAGAAGAAACAAATCGTAATTTTCACTTATTGTTATATAAAAAGGACGTAAATGTGAACGGAGACTTATCATAAGTAATACATGGAATGTGTGACAAAATAGTGACGAAGCTATTAACATATATATATATTATATATAATATATATTATACTATTATTATTATATATATATATATATATTATATATATATATATTATATATAGTATTAATATATATATAATATATTAGTAATATATATATATAAAGTATATATAATATACTATATATATAATATATAGTTTAATATATATTATATATATTTATAATATATATATATATATATTATATATATATATTATATAGTATGATAATAGAGAATATATTATATATAATATATTATATAATTATATATTCTATATATATAGTTATATAATATATTATTATATAATGATATATTAATATTGATATTTTACTAATTTAATGTATTTTATAATATAATATTATATATGATATAATATATATTATATATAAATAGATATACTATATAATATATTATGATAGTAAGATAGTTCGATTTCATTTGGTATATATCTATAATATCATTATTATATATTATAGTATATAATTTATCAAAATACGTATCAATATATATATATAATATATATATATAATATTATATAATATTATATATATATTATATATATATTATACCTTGAAATCATGTTATAGCGAACATCAATACGGTCGAGTTCTTTTAAGCAAGTCGATTTCAAACTCTAATATCAGTAAGTTTATTATCAGACAAGTAAAGTTGTTTTAAGCTTTTCAATGGGCAAAATATGCTCGCGTTTGATCCTATTGTAAAAATTTCATTTTGTTCCAAATGAAGTCGCTCAAGTTTGCTGAAAAGAAAAATTTCAAAAATTTTATTAAAAATTGTGGAATCAATCTCGAAATTCTCTTAACAAAGACTCGGATTTTAACTTCATTTCAATTCTAATTCCTTAAGAGATACAAAATTATTCTATACCTACTGGTTTAGAAGTTCCTTGGTTTTATTCCTAAACCAGTACCGAAGGAATAATAATAATAATAATAATAATATTAATAATAATAATAATAATAATAATAATAATAATAATAATATTAATAAAATAATAATAATAATAATAATAATAATAATAATAATAATAATGTTAGAAATGCGAAATAAATTAACAAAGAAATAAATAAAAATGAGACCAAAGTATTAAAAATTGAAAAATGTATATGTAACCTTTCAGGATGACCTATTTTTTAACAATTGAATTATATATACATAGAGTCAGCCTTATTGCCAGATTGATTACCTCTCCCCCTTCCCTTTCTCTCAAGCTATCGAATCAATTTTCACCATTTTATAGAAAGCTTATACACAAATAAACTTAAACCCTTTAGTCTCAGATAGTCTCTACCAATGTAAATATTGACATTTTTCTACTTCGCTTAACAGCTATCCTTTTAAGTTTGAACAGATCGTGTTCATTCCTTTGTAACTATAAAATTTTCTGGGAGAATTTAAGCATTGGCTTACTTCCTCAATTTTCATATTTTGATTGAAAGAAATTTTTAAATAAATTTAAACTTTCAACGCTTCAAAAATCAAATGCTGAATTCTTTTGGTGGTTCCTGAAGCAGTTTCTCATATTTACATGTTTTAGGAAATTATTATTATTATATTATTATTTTATTATTATTATTTTTTTTTTTTATTACTATATTATTATTTATTATTATTATTATTATTATTATTATTATTATTTTATTATTATTACTCACCGAACTGGAAATACAAAGGTTTATTTATGAATATAATTATTAAAAATTTATTTGCTCCTTAAATAAATAAAAAGTTTTGTATTATTTTTTTTGCGATTCTCTATATTATTATTATTATTATTATTATTATTATTATTATTATTATTATTATTATTATTATTATTATTATTATTATTATTATTATTATTAATAGTATGTTTTACTTATTATTATATATTATTTTATTAATTTATTATTATTATTATTATTATTATTATTAATATAAGACTTACGTCAAGTTGCTCTCGATAAATATATCTTGAAGAGATAACATGTAATATGCTGAAGCGTTGTATCTGTCCGTGAAGGCGTCCGTGAGGTGCAGATATTTCAAGTTGTTGAAATTGCTGAAAATTCGATTTCGTTGAAAATGATCCGTTATTTCGAGATCGTTGAAATTCAGAATTAACGTTTCCACGTTTTTTACCTTAATAATAATAATAATAATAATAATAATAATAATAATAATAATAATAATAATATATAAAATAATAATAATAATAATAATATAATAATTAATAATAATAATAATTATAATAATAATATAATATTAATAAAAAAGTAATAAATAATAATATAATAATAATAATAATAATAATAATAATAATAATAATAATAATAATAATAATAATAATAATAATAATAATAATAATAATAATAATAATAATAATAATAATAATAATAATAATAATAATAATAATAATAATAATAATAATTGGTCTGGTAGTAATATTGACAAATAAATAGTCATCTTATGTTATTTATAGGTGACTTAGAACAATCGGAAACTAATTTGGTGACTTACCCTGTGGAAAGTTTGTCCCCTAATAAATGTAATTTGATTATTAGAAAAGTCAATGTATTTTAGATTTTTATGATCGATCTTAAAGTCAAAAATATTGTCTTCCAATTCGTTCAGCATATTCCCCGTAAAAATTAGTACTTCCGTTCTGAAAAGGAAAATTAAAAATTGCAATATCCTTAGTTGATAAAAAAAACGAAAGATTCAAGTATTCAGGAATTTTTTACCAATATGATACAATTATTAATTATTTCTTACTCCTGTGGAAGAAATTCAAGCATGGAGGTTTCAATAAATCTAGAATTCGTGCAGTTAACCACAAACTGCTCCTCTGATTCCCGATGCGGGTAAGGTTGTCTGCGACACTGACACCTATTTTGGAAAACATCTGGACAATGACTGTCTCTTCTAACATCTCGTTTAGTATCTCCAGATACGTGGCCCAGTTCTTTATTCACACCTTCTTGAAAGGAATGACAGATCATCAGGACCAGACACGAAACCAACCAGCCGAAAGCTAGAAAAAACAAGGACAACATAGAAAAACAAACCAAAACAAGACATTTCCTGACAAATAAAAGGTCATAGAACAAGTAAAGATTTCATGATTTCCGTGATCAAATTCCTATGTTATTTCTCAAAACGACTAAAGAATGGCATATAAACTCTGATAATATATAATATATATTTATATATATATTATATATATATAGTATCTATATTATATTATATATATATATTATTATTATATAATAATATATATCTTATTACTATTATTATATTAAATATATATATAATTATAATATATATGATATCTATTAAATATATACATATTTAATATATATAGATTAACTATAATATACTATATATATTATATAGTTAATTATATACAATCTTATAATATAGTGATATGTATTATCTTATATATATACATATCATATAATGATGATAGTGCCTGAGTGCATGGTATGCCCCCGTAATGGAAACTGCGGAAGAAGTGATTTTGGGTTACTGAGTAATTGATTGTTAATGGAGATCTGGGCGAGGGAGAGCGTTTGAATAGTTAAATGCCCAATAGCATGTGAATTTTTCTTTTGGAAGGCGGGTTGCAGTAATCGTTTAATGCAGGGTGGTTATTAAGTGACTGCCATATTATAATGAGCCAGCCATCACTTCGAATAGTATTACAGGGAATATTTGCATTAGTAAAGTAAGTGAGGTATGGTATGATGCGTATATGGACGAGGAGCAGGTGTTATGTATTCTGAAAGCTTTTTTTTGTACTAATTTCTAGACATTGGTATAAGAGAGTGATATTGATTTCGCCTGAGCGATGTTGAAAAAAGTCTAGATACGACGTGTATGATTGTTTTACTATTCGGATGTCTTTTATTTTTGATAAATTTGTGTTATGTTTATAGCTTTTATTGTTGGAGTCTTAGACGTACTTAATATATGGCAGGTGAAAACTGTGCAGGTATCAAATTAAAGCTCCAATAGTGAGTTGTTATTAAACGGAGATCTAAAGTTTGAACAGCAATCAGTTGATGAAATGATTCTCTTCTATCGGGGTAAGTTAGTTGTACTAGAGGATTTCATGAAACAGGGCGTCTTGTTATTTGTGTTAACATGTCTAATTGTCTATATATATTCTGCTAGTTTCTCCTGCTGTATTGATTAGGAGTTTTGGCTTGATGTTATGTCTCTGCATAGCGATTCATTTTAAAGAAGGGTGTGGGAGGGTTAGTTGTAATAAGATGAATAATTGTGGTGACAGAAGAAGAAATAAATATTTTGTATATCTCAGGAAGCGTAAAACACAATGAAATTGCACTTCAAGAAGCAATAGAGATTTATTTATTTGTATGACTAATTTAAGTTATTTGTCCAATATTTATTATTAAGAAGTGTACGTTGAACCCCGTATCGAAAGCTTGTTCGTCTATTGCTGCTAGGAGAGGCGTGTGGCTGACCGAGTCAAAACAAGCACGGTAGGTATTGGCTAAACCGTAGATGTCTTTTAGTTGAAATCCGGAAGTCTGGACATTTTCCTAGAGGCGATAGATGCAGATTCTATCAGGAAAATGAACTCTGACGGACACTTTAATACTGTAGAGAGGCATGATATAGGCCTTATATAAGCTGTGTTCTATTATGTGATGTTAGTTTAATATGGGTTTATAGTGCGTGTTTAGAAGGTGGAGTAGTGGCTAGTTTTGCCAAACTGTGGTTGAATATTTGGAGTTAGGTTTCTATAGCATACTTCCTATTTGTTAAGATACATATTGGACTTTTATGTCTGCACCTCTGGGTTGGCGTTTTTGAGCGTAGTGATAGGTTACTGAAGAATTTGCGGAGTCATTTAAATACTGTGTATAAACCTGACCCGGTCCTTTATTATTCAATTAGGCCGGCTCCCGTCCTCCAACATTCAAATAACCGGCTCGCTCAAAGCATTTTGAAATTGTTAGACCTCCAGCTTTGAGGACTTCATTTTTAGTTATAATTCATTCTTCACACAAAGTCAATTATTCTATAAAGATCAATATTTATGGGATATCAATAGAGTCTGGGGAGACTTTCCTACCAAGAAATGCTTACTAACTATAGAATTTCAGTCATATTTGATCTTAATGGATTTAAAAAATTGGAATATTCGGTTAGAGTCAAATATATATATATATATAATATCATATACTATTTATAATATATATATATATATAGCAATAATTATATTAATCGAATATATATAATATATATATTATATATATATATATATAGCTAGATATATATATATATATCAGCTATAATTATATATAATATATATGAATATATATTTATAATAAATATTATATATATTATATATATATTATATATATATAATAGTATTTACATATATATATATTATATAATACTATTATATATATTATATATCATATATATCTATTTTATATATATATATATCATATATATATATGATATGGAATATATATATTATAAAATCACTAGCGATCATTGTGTTTTTCCTCCTTTACTTTTTTTTTGTTTTGTTTATTTTGGCGAGGAAATCTATGGTAATAACTGAGCGGATACCAGTAAAAAAAAACTGCAAGAAAGAAATGTTTAATAAACAGGAAAAAGATGATCGCGGAAATGATATTTTATCAACATTCTACAGTTGGAACAAAACAAGGAAAGAGGAAATACTTCATAAAAATGATTTTCCAAGTCTGGATTATGTAAATTTCCAATAATAAACCCCTTTCCGATTTTTTTTTAAAAAAAAATCTTACAAAATCATAATGTTATTTATAACTTCCTGTACGAGTTACTTAATCAATTAAAAACCGCTATAGTCTAAACTCGCGAGTTTTGTTTATAAACGTTACATGTAATCTAAGTAAAGATATACATAGGAAAATATTAAGAATATTTTTAACATGAAAGTACTTTTTAAAGCGTAGCCGCATCTATGTGAATAATAAAATCATAATTTCGTGAAAAATAGCACATGATGTATAATATAGGTTTTAAATTGTTTTATGTTTAGAAATATCATTTCGTATATACTTATACAAGCACATATGCAAATAAGATTTCATCATATAAGTCTAATAAAAAGTTTAAAAAATGTTTGCGGCAGTTGTTTGTGTTAGTTTTTTTATTAACAATATTTTTATTACCCTTATAAAAACAAATAAGAATATATAATATTAGTTTTTAAATTTTAATTCCACGACATATAAGATATAAGAAACCTTAGTCTACTAGTTCTCACCAATAACTCTTTCACTAATATTTTACGGTATAGAATGACTGAAGCAAATAAATAAATAAAAAATATGAATTTAAAATAAAGAGGAAGTGGGAAATTTTTGTTGGTTACTAAACTAAGTTTAAATATTTCTTAGAAGAAATAAAATAAAATTGAAACGACGCTACGAGAATGAGAAGGTTGAATAGTTATGCATTTAAAAAATAAATAAATAAAAAAACGCTGTTTCATAAATGCCATATTTTGCATTGTAAAGCATTTTAAAAAAATAATAATAAATGTCGAAGCATTCATCGTAAAAAAAAGAAAAGAAAAACGAAAGATGATAATAATAATAACCAAACTAAAGTATTAAGTAATATTGGTCGCTAGTCACAAGTTTAACATGTTGAAAACTCCCCAAATAAAATAACAGTGGATGTTTATGTTTAAAGTTAAATCCTATAGCAAGTTCTGCGTTATTTATAGTATATAATGTAAAGTTGTAAGATGAATCTTTATATGAAACCATAAAGTGTAAAAAAAATATATTTCTATATCGGTTAATTATTTATTAAATTTTAGATTCCAATTTTTCCTTCTTCCCCGTTTTAAAAAATATTTTACGAGCTCCACTAAAAACATGGTAAACCTCAAGTTAATGAGAATGTGTTCCAGTAATTTCAAAGGTTTTCCGGATGAATTTCTTGGAAGAATTGCGCCTTGAGTGGCCACAAGGACACACACACACACACACACACACACAACACACACACAACAACACACACACAACACCCCTACACCGCGTCTACACAAGCACACACCAACACAACACACACACACACAACCACAACCACACAGCCCACCACACACACACACACACACACTTTGATAGGATACATTAAATTTTGCTGACAACACACACACACACACACACACACAGACTGTGATGGAACAGAAATGTTGAAAAAGCCACACATGGTCATGATAAGAAAAATATGACGTAATTTAGAAAATTTGCTTCAAGCAAACAACGAATTAGAGGATGCAAGATAAAAAATTTTCCTTACTATTTTTTTTTAATACTAGTTTTATTATGACTAATTTTGATATAATTACTTTGAGGTGTTCATTATTAATATTTATTCTCAAAGTAAAAAAATTACTAGCAGATATAACCATTAAGGTATAAGTAATGAAACATGTTCTTCTATTATTATTTTATTTATTATATATTAATTATTATTATTATTATTATTATTTTATTATTTTATGTATTTATTATTAAAAGATGACCCTTTATTCACTATTATAATTATCCGATTCTAAATATTTCAATATTTTATTATCATTATTATTAGTATTTCAATTATTATGATTATATTTTATGTAATTTATTATTATTATTTTATTATTATTATTATTATTATTATTATAACGGTATATATTTTTACTAATTATAATTAGTGAAAAATTGCGCAGATAATAATATAATAATAATAATAATATAAATATAAATACATAATAATAATTCTAAATATAATAATATTAATATAAAATGTTATAAAAAAGTACGAATAGCAATTGTAAATCGGTAATAATATCATGTTACAATTTTATTAGACTTTTTAAATAATAATCTTTGTTTTAATATTGTTCATTATTATTATTATTATATTATTTATTATTATTATTATTATTAATTATTATTAATTAATACTATTAACAGTTGTAGTTCTTCTTCTTCTTTTCTCTTCTTCTTCTCTTTCCTTCTTCTTATTCTTCTTAATTTCTTCTTACTCTTTCTTCTTCTTTTCTCTTTTCTTCTTCTTCTTTCTTCTTCTTTCATTTTTTTCTTCTTCTTATTTTATTATTATTATATTCTTACATAATATTATTTCTATCATTACGAATTTTTCATTATTAATTAGTATTATATTATTATATTATTATTAATGTAATTAAATATTATATCTATTATATCACTTAATAATTTTTCACTACCTTATAGGGCCTATATTCAGCATGTCAATGGTAATGCAATATTTTAATTTAAAAAAAAAAAATCACGAACCGATAAAAGTCCTTATTAATTTGAAGTTAATCTTCACAAATTACAACGTCAGTTGTTGCAGTTCTTATAGGAAGAAGGATATTATTATTTATATATATAAATATTAATCTAGGGATCTTTACATTAAAATTTTCCATTGGATCAGTAGGAATATTAATAATATGACTTGCAATAAAATATCCATTGCTATTATGTAGAGATTTGAATTAACTCTTAATGTACAACACTAGTCTCGGCAGAGTTTGTGTAGGCCTATTAAATTACTTTTAATAAATAAATTTAAATCGTTTATTTTTGAGTAATCTAGGTAAAGAACCTGAAATTTTGCCATATGTAACATCTATCCTCTGAAATAATAATAAAGTTATAAAGGGCCTCAAATTCAATAAAGTTGAATACGTTTTGGCCAAACTAGACAAAAGGAAGATACTCTCGAAGGAAAGTGTAGAAGTAATACTTTATAAATTATATAAAAGTTTGAAAATAAAAGTGAAATTTGACAACTGTAAATAATATATAATTATATATATTATAATATATATATATATATATATAATTACTATTCACTAATTATAATAATATACTTATACTTAAATTTAATAATATAATATATATATATATTATATAATAATTATAATATATATAATAAACTATATATATTAATAATATAATATATATCCTTATGAGTTTCATTAAAAGAATATTTTATATTTTTTATATTTTAATACACTATATTGTTTTATACTGATTCTAACAATAAAATTTCGAGTTAGTAATAAACAGATCAGAAAAATTTTAAATACAAAAAAATTAAATTTATACAATATATTACTTTTTTACCGCATCCGTGCGATTTGCAGCGCCCGGGAACACAAGCAAGTCTCGGACTATTTTCTCGTAGTAGCACAAATCCTTTACCGAAAAAAACAGAACATTGTTACGAAAAGTGAATCAGTATTAGTCGATCGTTACCTACTGTCTATCCACTTAGGTATAGGTTGAGTTTTACTGCGTCAGGGAACTCAATAGGTTAGTTGCGGTTACTGCAGCTAAGTTCGGTTGTGATCTAGTGTTTGTTATGTTATACAGAATTATAATTTGAAAAAAAACAACAATGCGAAATTTTTTCCCCAGAAACATTCTATTTACCAATACCTTAATTCTTTTACATTAGTACTTAAATAGCGTTTATTTCTCATGCAAATACTTTTTGTTTACTTTATTGTATAATTATTAATTTTTCAATTTCACATTCTTTCTCGTTCCATTCAATTAATTATTGTTCATATCTTACACATATATAAAAAAATAAATAAAAAATTCTGCAGTCTGAATCATATATATTATTATTAATTTATATATAGGTAATAAATATATATATAGTACCTTAACATATTATTAATCCTCTCTTT
>JABUQX010087106.1:0-10000 GCA_015478945.1 Trachelipus rathkii
TCTACAAATATCTATGCTTAAAAATGATCATAAAATATAAGTTAGACTTGTTTTTCCCTACCCAAAATAATTTTACAACACCTTTAATACTTGTTTTAAATTTATATATTAATAAAAATACTAATGTACAATCAGTAGAGAAATAATATTCAATGACCTATTATCCCCCAGCAGAGTGACTCACTTTCCCCCATTTCAATTTTTGGCCACTTGCATTTTTCAAAAATTTACTAAAAATATTTAAGTTAAAATTTTTAATATTTTCGTCATGGTATAACATTAAGGAAGGTTTGAATTTGAGAAAAAACATTTACATTGGATGTATACTTGAATTTTTTCGATTTTTCATGACTTCACAAAAAAAAAGCCCTAAATTTGGCGCCAAATTTTCCCACCCACCATTTCGTAATATATATATATAATATATATATATATATATATATATATATATCAATATATACTATATAATAATAATAATATTATATATATTATATATTATATTATATCCAATTTTCCGTTTTACGATATATTAGTGTTGCATTGATACCAAACTTTGAGGTTGATACTGATACTGATACAATTTCCCAACAATTTTCTGATACAGATACAGATGCCAATACCGATACCTCAAAATTTATAAGCGATATCATTGATACCGATGCTATGATGACCATAATAACTTTAAATCTCTCTGAATGTCCACTGACTGATACCGAATACCATACTACTATCACCAAATTTCCTGATATCGAAGGCTGATCTGAACCCCCCACTCAAAAATTGGTTGATACCAATGATACCGATACCATGTTATTGGTGCATCCCTTAATATATATAATACCGGTATATAATTATATATATAACTACTATATATATATATATATATAAATCTATATATACTATATATATATTAATATATAATATATATATAAACTATATATAATACTAATAATATATATATATATCATATAAATATATATAATATATATATATCTATATAATATATATATATATTATATATTAATATATATATATATAACGGTATATAATATATAGTATATAATATATATATAAATATTATTATTATATTTATATATATAATTATATATATATATATATATATATATACTATACAATATATAATAAAGCTAGTATTAGCTTAAGACACTAAATAATATTTATTATAATAAATGCTCCTGTAAATTGATGGTCGAAAATTGGTCGACAACCAACGATACCGATACCCAATGTTATTGGGTGCATTCCCTCAATATATAACTATATATTATATATATATTAAGTATAATATAATATATATATAGTATTATATATATAATATATTATATAATATATATATATATATATATTGTAGTATTAGCTTAAGACACTAAATAATTTTATAGTACAATCCGCCTTAGTAACTCTAGAAGGTTGGTGAAACATTACTTGGAGATTTAGCCAATATAAATATAAATATAAATCTTAGTAACAAAAGCTTTTCGAACAGAATCATGGGCCCTCTTATCAGCGTTTTCTTATGTAAGCCACTACAATATAAAAATTAAAATATACAATATTTGAAATCATCTGCCTATACTGCTTGTTTTAAGATTTGAAAAAAAGGGAGTAATTAAAAATGTTGTGTAGTGATAGTTGTAAATTGAAATATCATGTCTGTTTAATACGAAATGATTCAGTAAATTTTCCTAAAGGTGTACGTTATTCAATGTTGAAATAATGGGTGTCATGTGGTTTATATCTATGGTGTGATATTGTGTGTGGATCTATGAATGGTGAGAGCAGAGTTAGGATTGTCATATTTGGAGGTCATATTTATGTTGGTATTTGCGACGTGTAAAGTCATGTGTTTTTTAATGTATGTGTTGTTACAGTTTAGACATGAAATCTTGTAAACACATTTGAGGACTTGGTAAATCAATTGTTGTGTGTCGTAATGGTTTGAGGATTTTTTTTAAAGGCAGAATGTTGGAAGAAGAAATTTGTATAGAGTTAGGAAGGAATTGTTTAATATGTTTGTGAATATGTGAGGGTAAAGGGAGAAAAGAAGTGTGATTTCTGTTTTTTTTTTGTATTTTGTGTATTGTAATAGTGGATTTGGCTCTGAGTAATGCGGGGTTGTTGAGGGGATGTGGGTAAGATAATTTCAAAAAGGTGGAAAAAGAAATCTTTTTCAGTTTGTAAGTATATAGGGGAACAAATTCTAAAAGCTCTTAGAAAAAGGGATGATAATGTACCTAATTTTGTGTTGATACGGATGGGAAATGAAGAAGAACGCAATAGTTTGTAGTATCAGGGTCTGGCATTGGGTTTCTGTAGATGGAAAATTGCTAAGCGTATGCTCAGTCCAACATCCTCAATGCTATCAAGCAAAGGGAAGGGTATTGTTAGTCATGGATAATTTTCCAATAGTTACATGTTTGATGTTAGGGGCTCTGTTATTGATGATGTTTTAAGAATTCTAAAGGATTGATGTTAAGGGGAACAGCAGCAAAACAAACCCTTTAGATATTCTTACACACATCAATAACATACACCCTAACATAAAATTTACTATTGAAAATTCCACTAACAATACCCTTCCTTTTCTTGATACTTTGATTATTTGGACTGACAACATCTTACAATTTCCCATCTACAGAAAATCCACTGACAACTCTTACTACACACATTGGTTCTCATCCCATCCTATCAACACAAAATTAGGTACATTATCATCCCTTTCTCTAAGAGCTTTCAGAATTTGTTCCCCTATATACTTACAAACTGAAATTGATTTCATCTTTTCCACCTTTTTGAAATTATCATCAAATCCACATTACGCAGAGCCAAATCCACCTATTACAACACACAAAACACAAAAAACAGAACTCACACTTCTTTCTCCCTTTACCCCCACATATTCATAAACATATTAAGCAATTCCTTCCTAACTCCATACAAATATCTTCTTCCAACATTCTGCCTTTCAAATAAATCTTCAAACCTCACACACGCAATAATGTTACCAATCCTTAATGTGTTTACAAGATTCCATATCTAAACTGTAACAACACATACATTGGAGAAACACATGACGCAAAATATTAAAAATACCAAAACGATAAATATATAAACGTGACACTGTACACACAAGCAGACGACAATGCATTCCATAGATCCACACACCAACTTACCACTATATATATATAAACCAGATGACACCCATTATTCACATTGATAACTTACACCTTTGGAAAATTTCTGAATCTTTTTGTATTAACAACACTGATAATTTCAATTTACAAACTAATCACTACACAACAACATGCTATTCCTTTTCCCACTGTAGCTATTTGAGTTTTGAGATTGGATTGTGGCTCTCTAGAGCCTGGCTATATATATCTATATGGTTCAGCGGTCTGCGATTGTCCGTCAATATGTTATCTTAAAAACTCTAATGCTGAAGTAAAACGGAAAACATTCATGGAAAGAGGGTCAAAAATTAATGCAGAAAATGTAAAAAAAAAAAAAAAAATATTGTTAATAATTATAGTAATATGATTAGAAGGCCTATTTAGAGACCTTTTATTGGTTTCTCGTTAAAATAAATAGACTTTCTATTAAATTTTGCTTTTTTTTTTTTTACTAAAGAAATACCCAAGGGTAAACCGGGCCGGAAGTCCCGGGGTCTCTCGGCCTTCGGGGAACTACGGGGTAAGGATTATTTCCCCTCGGGAGGTCTCCGGAACCCCCGCTCTTTTGGTATTTGGGTGTCGCAGGGGTTCCCTCCGCCCTTCCCCTACGGGTATGGAAAACTCCCTCTATGTTCCCTGTTTGGCTTCGAGCCCCATAGTGTCCGTATAAAGCAAACATTTAATAGAACGTATTTATTTTAACTGGAGAACCAATAAAAGGGTCTAAATGGGCCTTTCTCATATATTGCTAATCATTATAACCATAAATTTTTTTATTTTTTTTATTTTTTTATACATTTTCCTATGTGAAATTTTACCAGGATTCAAAAATGTATTCCTTTTCGCTGTAGCAATAGTAGTTTTTTGATTTTTTTTTTTTTTTTTTTTTTTACATATTTCAATGTATTATTGGAGCAGCATTCCAGCAATGTATTTCGTTTTACTGTAGCATTAATAGTTTTGAAGATACATATGACGGACAATCCAAACGCTGGATATTATATTATATATATTTATTATATATATCTATATTATAATATATATATATATCTATTATATATATGGTAATTGTTACCAGAGGTTGTCACCCGATTTTTACTGGAAAATCTACAGGATATAATTCTAAAAAATAATAAATAAGAAATAATAAATAAACGGAAAATTGTTCGCCCTCTTTAGGGAAAAAAGTACAGCCTCAACCAAGTTTGTTAAAATCCCTAGACTTTTCAAATTGATTGACCAGGTTAGGTCTCATTTTCAGGCCCTCCTAAGCAGCGTTATGATAAGTTTGTTAGGCTATTACACAGAGAAAATCTATGTAGAATTAACAAATCTTATCATAACCTGAACTAGGAAATGGCCGCTAAAACGAGCACGGAGGCCACTACAATTCTTTATTATAAGCAAAGTCTATGAAGAATGTCCCAGTCAAGCCAACAGAACCAAACACCAAATAATACGCTTATTCAAACCCACAAAGCACCCTAGGACTTGTCAATCACTATATACAGGATATGCAAAATCTAAACCATGCTCATGCAAATCCATAAAGCACCCTAGGGCTTGTCAACTTATTTGTACACAAAGTCTACAACTAAAATAAAAAACTAAAAACTATATCTAAAGCATATGCATGCTAACCCCATTACAGCTTTAATAACTTTATAGTAACATGCAATTAACCTTAATAACTATAGTAACCAAGAACCAGCCAATTTGCTTTAGTAAAAATATACTATATGATACCCAAACCATCCATATAGCTATCCAGTCTCTTCTTAAATGTTGCAATCGAGTTGCACTCAACCTCTTCTGGCAAACCATTCCAAAATTAAACCCTATTACTGAAAGAATACACTTCTTATATTTCCTAAACTTTTTTAACTGAAATTGCAAAGTTGACAAATTTCTCAAATCTTCCTTGGGCTTATACTATAAAGTTTCATTAAAAATAAATTGAATTAACAATATTTGTAAATTTTAAAAAATTATCTAAATCGTCTGTAATATTTATTCACACAAATTTGTCTACACGAACAATTTTAAAATGTTATAATAATATACGGTATTATATTATAGCTCCTAGCTCCGGTTTCACTCAAACAAACGTCCAATTACCACAGATATTAAAAAAATAAATTTTTAAGTATAGCAATCATGCAATAGCTGTATTAAAACCATAAACTTTTAATTCACAAATTTGGTATCAAAATATTCTTTGAAGTTTTTTCTTACACAATTTTATAATTTTTTAAATGAATATTTTCGTTAAAAATTTAAAAAAAGAAGAAAAAAAACACGAAATGAAAAGCCTAACTCTTCCTTCCGAATTCTATGTTTCGTTCATGCTCCATAACTCCCTTGGAATTCCTACGCGACATACGCATGAAAAACTAGTTTATTTCTATTTGCTACTACTCTCGTTTTGTTACAGAATATTTTCAAATATAATGATTTTTATTCATATTTTACATTTTTTTTTTCATCGTACTCAAAATTTATAAACAAATTTGAAGATTTACAGTGATAAAATTTGGTTGAGAACTATGATTATCTGTCTCAACAAAACTTAATTATACATTGTTGAGACGTCTCAACAACGGCTAACGAATCGTTGCATTTTCGCAAATGTCTCAACAAATCCTTGGGACTCTTCTGTGACACTTTTTGCAGTGATAATAATAATAATAAAATAATAATAATAATAATAATAATAATAATAATAATAATAATAATAATAATAATAATAAAATTTATATAAAATTTATATAAAATCGGAATAAAAATTCACTCCATAACAATGGTGAGCAAATTTAAAATTTTTCCCCCTCATCAAAGATTCTTTTAGAGACTAATTTTCTATTACAAATTTTTAGTCTGCTCCAGCATGACACTTTTCATTTTCTTTCTATGGAAGCTCGCAATGGTGAGTTTCCAATATTTTAGCAAACGATTCTCAGCTTTGTCTTAAGATTTAGATACCGGTTCGGTTCCCCTGTTTAATTAAACAGCAAAAGAGTTAACACTCGGTTCGCTTTCCTGGAAAAGTTTAAACTACTGTTGTTGTTGTTGTTGTTGTTGTTGTTGTTGTTGTTAGTTCGGCGAACTGGATGAAAACTGGTTCCAGCTCACCACTGGAAGCACGAACTTTTCATCCAAATATTGCCTATTTGATACATGCAGGGCTGTGGAACCGGAGCCGGAGCCAGGAAGTAATTGGATGAGCCGAATCTGCATCCAGAGCGAGCGCAGTTCGAGGAGCAGCGGGCCGAGGCGAACGATTTAAGATGATGGAGCCGGAGTCTGGGAAGGTTATTTTAAAATAATGAAGCCGGATTCGGAGTTTGAGCCGGAAAAAATATTTACCGACTCCGCAGTTCTGGAGAGAAAACTAAGTTTTGCATCAGTTAAGACAGTTTATCACTAGAACAAAATTTAGAAAATAAAATTCAAAAATAATAAGTTTTCCTTAGGTATAGGATGTGCAGAAAGCAATGTAAGAGTTGAACCAAAATTTGGTAGAACCTTCTATGGCTTTCTTCCCAAGCTAAAAGTGTTGAGTTTTGTATCTCCTATAGTGTTTTTTCTCAAACTCGTCTCAATATAACATCCATTAGTAATCTTCAAGCATTGATTCATTCCTGAAACCCAGGTTTCGAATTTTCATCAAGCTGATGTTTTGGTAAAAATGTTTTCCTTTTTCGTCAGACACTGGTTCAAGGTTTTCCCCTAAAACATCTAGATGTGAATGAAGTAAGTGTACCTTCCTGGGAATGTTGAACATAAGAACTAGCATTGAAAGCCAATGCAACTAAACCCTGATCTTCTGGAGAGCTCAAGAAAGAGGGCTTAGAGGTCAGATGAAGGAAGATGCTAGTTCCACTGACAGGATGAAAACCCTTCGTAGGAAGAGGGCTTAGAGGTCAGATGAAGAAAGATGCTAGTTCCACTGACAGGGTGAAAACCCTTGGCAGGAATAGTTCGAGTGAATGAAGATGAAGAAGAAGATATTTTTTCTTAGGGAAATGAAAACATCAATAACACAATATTTATTGAACTCCATACAAGTGCTTTTCGAACTATTATTTGTTGTGCAGCATAAAATTTGGTTTATATAATTTATCTTATTCTCTCATATTATTTACTTTTATAAATATAAATATAAAAACAAAATAAAATAAAATACATCATGATGAAAATATTTCCCTGGAAACATGGTATTGGAGTCTTGAAAAGGCGACCCTACCAATTACTTGGCATTCTAAATAAAGATCTAGTAATAAGAATCAATCATTCGATAATGAATCAATCATTCGATAATAAGAATCAATCATTCGATAATGAATCAATCATTCGATAATAAGAATCAATCATTCGATGATAAGAATCAATCATTCGATAATAAGAATCAATCATTCGATAATAAAATCATCATATCGATAATAAAAATCAAATCATTCGATAATAAAAATCATCGTTCGATAATGAGAATCAATCATTCGATAATAAGAATCAATCATTCGATAATAAGAATCAATCGTTCGATAATGAGAATCAATCATTCGATAATGAGAATCAATCATTCGATAATAAGAATCAATCATTCGATAATAAGAATCAATCGTTCGATAATGAGAATCAATCATTCGATAATGAGAATCAATCATTCGATAATAAGAATCAATCATTCGATAATAAGAATAAATCATTCAATAATAAGAATCATCATTCGATAATGAGAATCAATCATTCGATAATAAGAATCAATCATTCGATAATAAGAATAAATCATTCAATAATAAGAATCATCATTCGATAATGAGAATCAATCATTCGATAATAAGAATCAATCATTCGATAATAAGAATCAATCGTTCGATAATGAGAATCAATCATTCGATAATGAGAATCAATCATTCGATAATAAGAATCAATCATTCGATAATAAGAATAAATCATTCAATAATAAGAATCATCATTCGATAATGAGAATCAATCATTCGATAATAAGAATCAATCATTCGATAATAAGAATAAATCATTCAATAATAAGAATCATCATTCGATAATGAGAATCAATCATTCGATAATAAGAATCAATCATTCGATAATAAGAATCAATCGTTCGATAATGAATCAGTCATTCGATAATAAGTATTAATCATTCGATAATAAGAATTAATCATTCGATAATAAGAATCAATCATTCGATAATGAATCAGTCATTCGATAATAACAATCAATCATTCGATAATAAGAATCAATCATTCGATAATAAGAATTAATCATTCGATAATAAGAATCAATCATTCGATAATAAGAATCAATCATTCGATAATAAGAATCAATCATTCGATAATAAGAATCAATCATTCGATAATAAGAATCAATCATTCGATAATAAGAATCAATCATTCGATAATGAGAATCAATCATTCGATAATATCTCATTCTCAAGTTATTTGTACAATATTTGAATCAGATATAAATGGATGAACCATTTAATTGCATTTAACTCATGTTTAAAAAGCGCAAAAAGCGAACATTCGCTGAGATGGGTAGCTGCAGCGTGATTCGCAAATTCATATAATTGCTGTGAAACGTTCGTTTCCCATTTGTGAGTTATGCAAAGCTTTTTGACAAACCTAATTTCCTGGAGTGTAAGCATTTCATAAACCTAATTTTTGGCCTGTAAGAACTTGACAATCTTAATTCCCGGTCCGTAATCATTTGACAAACTTAAATCCTGATCTGTAAAAATTTGACAATCGTAACTCTATTATTGATAAACGAAATAGAAGTGCAAATTTTTATTTTACAAAAAATAAAAAAGTAAATAATTGAATTACGGTAAGTTTCAATGCTGAAACATTTGTTGGTGACACTTAAATAGGTTATATGTTAAAACTGTGTAACTGCAATAAGATTGTTTCACCTTCGCTTTTTTTTAAAATATTTTTTCGTATTAATAAAGACCGTAAAATAATTTTTGATTTTAAAAGAATAATTCCTGAGACATCAAAATATATTTTTAAAATTAGAAATTAAACTATTTACATTACAATAAAAAATTTTAAAATTTAATTAAAGTTTTCCCCATACCCTTAAAGACCATCTAAAACTCGCCAAAATTTCACCTTTACTTTCCCCAGCAAAAGTTAATAACTTTGTGCACATCTTAAAAAACCGAAATTTAAAAATGGAAAATTTCTCGGTATTTTATAAGAACGTAACTTACCCACTAAGAAGGTATGCTCGACCACTCACACAAAATACTGCATTTCAGCCCATTGCGAATTCATACCTGAAAGCTCACAATGTTCCAATTGAAAGATTGCGTTCGAATCAAGAGTGTCTCGATGAACAAAACTTCCCACTTGCTGGAAATGAATCATTCTCTTTTTTAACATACCCAATCAATTACTTTGGTCATAAAGGTTCTACAATTCTAAATTGGCATTTCAGAACGTCCTACGTCTTGCTGTGTCATCAGCAGAACATTAACCAAAATGAGTTTATTGATCATACTTTCTCATGTGTTAGGATTTAAAAAATATCTAAAATCATCTCCCAATCTTTCCATTCTGGCTGATGGGAAACTGTTTACCGATGGACGAAACTATTGGTAGACCGAACAACCTATTGTAGACCGCCGAAATTGTTCTGAACAGATCTCATATAAAACTGTTGTCAGATCGTCGAAACTGTTGACTTACCAACAATAAGCAGCAAAGTTTTAGTTAAAAAGAACTCTAGACTCCATTATTAAGATATTCCAACCATTCAAAAAATATTATATCTTTCTT
>JABUQX010087107.1:0-15000 GCA_015478945.1 Trachelipus rathkii
GAGTAGAGAGGATGAGAGAGAAGAGATTGAGAGAGGAGAGAGAGAGAGAGAGAGAGGAGAGAGAGAGAGGAGACGATTCGAGAGGTCTGGACGAGACCAGGAAGAGAGAGAGAGAAAGGAGACTGAGAGACAGGAGAGAGAGAGAGAGATGAGAAGAGAGAGAGAGAAGAGAGAGAGAAGGATGAGAGAGAGAAGATAGAGAGAGAAGACAGGAGAAGAATGAGAGAGACATGGAAGAAGAAGAGAGATGAGAATGAAGGATTGAGAGAGTAGAGAGAGAGAGAGAGAGAGAGAGAAGAGACGAGAGAAGCACCGAGAGGAGAGACGCGAGACGACGGAGAGAGTAGGCGAGACAGAAGACCGAGGGTAACGAGAAGAGAAGAGAGACGAGAGGAGAGTAGACGAAGAAGAGAGGAAGAGAGAGAGAGAGATAGGCGAGAGAGAGTATTCAAAATTCTTTTTTTTTCAAATTCTCTTTGTTACGGGTTTCGCTCTGAACGAAAATAAGTTGCCCATGCCAGATCGGTTCCCGGTGATTCTCATATTTTTCATCATACAGCGAAAGGGTAAATAATGTCTGGCCTGCGGTCCTATATTATTATGAAAATAGAATAATCTCAGTATATCGCCGATAGCTTATAAATTTTACACTTCTTAAGAACAGAGTAGGAAGGCAAATTTCCAAATGAATTTAGTTATTATAATTGCTATTGCTAATGTAGTTGCTGTTTTTCTTTAAATATTTTTATAAATCAGTTTCTTTTGTTCACTTTCAAATAAAATTGCTAATAGTTTTTTTAGTTAACTTACATTTAATTTATTTTATCAAAAAGACTCAAAAAATATTGGGTAGGAGCTACCTACGCTACCTACCCTACCTACCCTATGTATACGCCCCTGATATATATATTATTATATAGTATAATATATATATGATATATATATATATATATATATATATATATATATATATATATATATATATATATATATATATATATATATATATATATATATATATATATATATATATATATATATATAAAATCTTTTAAAATTATTTAAAATATTCTTTAATTATTTAAGAGTATTTTCTCTATGCTATAGAATCAATTATAATAATAAAAAAAATCAATTAGCTATAAAAAAAGAAAAAAAATACTAATGCTATCAATGTATTCATTAACTGAACAAAAATATACAACTGCTGCAATTTCTTCCAATAACTTTTTTTTAATATCTTTCATCCTTACTTCCAATATCTTTCATCCTTATGTAAGAAGACTAAAAAAAAGGCAGACAAATCCCTCTCATATATAAATATATTTTTTCTACAGAATTTTTTTTGTTTAAATTCGGTTTAGGAGCCATTAAGTTTCAGTTTAGGGTTGGGAAAAAAACTGTTTTTTTCAAATCGTGTTTTTTCCAGGTTTTTTCATTTTTTTCATTAAATATATTATTTTTGAAATTATAAAGAGGCTAATATGATATTTCACTTGAGTATTTTCATTTTTCAAATATAAGGATACTTGAAATTAAACAAATATTCCATTACCGTATGATTTATAAAATAGCAGAACTACCTTTCTCTTATATTTTATCAATTGTTTTCGCTTACAATTTACAGTAGGTTGTAGCCTGCAGACTGCTGTTTGTAGGCTTCTACTTACTAATTTAACTGTGTATTTTACGTTTGTATCATATAATCATATTGTATAATTTTACTTTTAAATAATTAATTTATTATTTTATATAGCATGAGTCTGAATGACAAAACTCAAAAAGTGACCCAAAGCAATGCAAATTAAATAATAAAAATTTTAAAATAAAATTCTACAAGATTGTAAATGAAGGAGATTGTTGAAGACTAAATTAAATATTTGGCTTTGGAATATCAACTTGATTCAGATTCACTAATCACTAGTCCCACTCCCCAGACCCAGTCACTACTGAGTACTGACTACTGTGCTGTGACTACTGTCAAGCTCATTATCACTGGGCTCATCAGTGTGATCAGCCACATTTAATTTTGATATGAATGATAAGTCTGATATCTCAGTCGTATGAAGTATCGTGTGAGAATGACAGTGGTGAAGGAGCAGGCGAGCAGTAACAGAACTCTTTAAGCTTTAGCTACCTTAGCATAATCATATCTCTCTTAGTTGGCAATTTTTCAGAATTTCCTAGTTCATAGACTTATGCGCAATAAAATACTAGTTTTGAAGACGTTCTCAACCAACAAAGTTAATATTTTATCGCGGGAGCCTTTGCAATTCTTTTATATTCCTAAAAAGTACAGTCACACGACTTTTTGCATGTGGCATTTCTAAATTCTGATTAAATAATTATGATAAAAATGTTACTGAAAGCTGAAACAGAGTAAGAAAACATTAATGAAGCCACAAACAAAATATTATGAATATCAAAATTCAAAATATAAAATAAAAATATGGAAAACCCATAAAAATTTTGAACACAAACTCAGGGGGCTTCCACCTTATAGGAAATTGGAACAAAAAAATGTCCAAATTAAGAGCATATTTGCTAAAATTTATAATATATATAATTGTTCAAACATGTAATTCCACAACTTAATTGAAAAAAAACGAAAAAACAAATTTTTATTTATTTTTTTCAGGCTGTTTTTTTTCATGAAAAAAACTTTTTTCGGAAAAAAAACAAGCTTGTTTTTTTCCTTTCCCAACCCTATTTCTGTTATAAGAAGTTTTAATAAGTAGCTATATATAGTAAATTAGTATATACGGTATATATATACTTAACAAAACTTATCCTAACCTTACTGATATTTCAAATGGAAAAAAAGTTAATAGATTATATATATATATATATATATATATATATATATATTACTATTATATATATATATATATAGATTATAATATATATTATATATTATATATATAATATATAATATTATATATATATATATATATATATATATTTATATATAATATATATATTTATATATATAAATAATATTTTAGGGAATGGGCCGGATATCCGGCAGCTATCCGGTATCCGGTATTTCCGGCCAAGTTTTGTGACTATCCGGTATCGGCCCGAGTAACGGATAATTACTTTCCTAGTAGGTTCTTCCTCGTTTAGGGAAATATTCCAAATAATTTTAAAAAAAATTATTATTATATATATATATATATATATATATATATATACCTTATTTATATAGCATATATATATTATTATATATTATATTATATATAATATATAGATATATATATATATATATATATATATTATTATCTATATATATATATATTACTTGATTAGAATTTCGATGTGAAGGTACCAATGTTATAATTTTATTCATCATTTATGTTGACGGTACAATACAATTTATCTGAAATCTGGTGGTGAGGTGACACGTTTCATATATTATGGTAAAAATATGATATTAAAATATTATAATATATATTATTAAAAATATTAAATATATGGTAAAAAATATGATATTTATAATGGAATTAAGCTACTAAGACACTTGTTAATGCAATTTTTACCACCCACAATTTTATTCTCACGTTTAAGTATTGTAATAACTAAATAGTAATTACCACTGCTTATTTTAACATGTTTAAGCATTGTATTATTTACCAGTAATATATATGCATATTACTTCAGAAGATTGATATAATAAAAAAAAACACAGAATTTTATTCTCAATGTTACCCGCCTTTTCAGTGATTAAAATATAAAGAACATGAGCAACATGTTTCAGGGTTCACAAAACCTTGATTAAATAGCAATGTTGGAAATTAAATATATGTCTGCATATTTAGAAAAAGATGGAATGCTTACGAAATAATGGTTCCAGAATATAGAATAACTTTATGGGAACAAACGAGAACTAAATACTATTTGATACTGAGAATCGGACAGTCACTTAATAGTAAACACATCAATATCATCTTATAATATGCCTAAATTTTTACAGTTCAGAATAAAAGAAACTCCTTTAAAATGATACCTTTGAAAGAAAAAAAAAAAAACCAAAAAAAAAAAAAAGATTTTCCCCAGTTTTGCTATCCAAACGTTACAAAGATGGCCAACGTGTAAAAAATTTGTGGACTATAAAATTTTGGGCATTCCACTGAAACTCCACATTTTTTTTGGTAGTCCTCGTAACTGCGGAATGATATAGGCAATTCCACAACATTGCAATTCCGCAACATTTTCAAATTATCGCAATTTGCAATTCCTCATTTATTTTGGTATTCCGCAATTGCGGAAATTTGCGGACTTAAATTGCGGAATGTCCACCTCTGATTACCATATTAAACAATTCTTATATTTTGTTCATTTTACCACAACAATCGTGGGGACTAAAGGGTTAACTATTTTATGTTTTTCTCCGATCAAGTGGGCCCATACAAAAGTGAGAAAGGTGCACAGCATTATTCAGGGTGATTATGTAACCCCAGCCTCATCTGGACAAGTCTAATACTATAATAATTATATATATATATATATATAGTATATAATATATATATATATAATATATATATATACCATTACCTATATAATACTATATCTATATAGTATATATAGTTATATATATATATATATATATATGATTATATTATATATAATATATATATGATCTATATAAGTATATATGATATATATATATAGTATTATATCAGCCTCAGATTAAGTTTTTAAAAATTGTATGTAAAAAGAAAAAAAACTCATGATAGGCTACGTAAAACGTGAATATATTAAAATCAGCGCACAATTTGTTAATGGTAGGAAAATGAAAAAATAACTTTTACAGAGATTAAAAACACCAGTCATTATGATAAGATATATAAAAGAAGAGAAATAAAATAACCATAGTCAACCCAAAAAAGTTAATAATTAATGAATAATTCTCTCGTTCCCCCAAATTTTCGAGTTCCAAAGGTTATGAGTTCCCCATATATTTTCTTTTTCAATGTTAAGGCGAACATACGCGCACGCGCACATACACACACCTCTATGATAGATAGATGTTCTAGAGAAAATTAATTTTTTTTTTGAGTGGATGACCCGACCTAACCTAAACTATATGCAATTTAAATTATTTAATTTAATTTAACTTTAATTTTTATTTTAATTTTTATTTGTGCCGATTATTCTTTAGTTTCCCCTAAGAGTATTTGAACGATATTATAAGTAACAGCAAAGGAAGGCATTTTAAATTTAAGTTCTTGAAAACACTTATATATTTTTTGGTAGTTATATATAAAATTAATAATTATTTAATTTTTTTTTTTTAGTTCAATTGCATTCAATGTACTAAATTGGCAGAAATATTATTAAGTTTTATCGTAGATATTAGTTGTTTTTTTTAGATACAGGGGCACCTACAATCTGGAGACTGGCCATATATATAGTAATATATATATATATATATATATATGATTATATATTATATATATATATATTTATATTTATATATATATATAGTGTATATATATATACTAATATTATATACTATATATATACATATACTATATATGATATATATAATATATATATATTATATATACTTATATATTACGTATAATATAATTCAGGGGTGGTTTCAAAGTACATTTTTTCAAGTCCCACAAGTACAAGTTACAAGTGACCTCTAGAATTATTCAAGTACAAGTATAAGTACAAGTACTCTAGAATTTTGTTCAAGTACAAGTAAAAGTACATGGTATCAAGTACAAGTACAAGTCTTTTATTGAAAAACTTGCAATATATATGCGTATTATTATATTTATGATACTGTTTCTGTCAAATGTCTGGTTTGTTTGAGATCTTAAAATTAACTTCTCTGTATTTAAATTACATGTCTTTTATTAATTTTACTTTATTTAGTGATAATTCTAATTTAAATGGATAGGAGTATCCAGTCACGACGTACAGTTAGTCCTACCTATAAACTTTTATTGATATCCCTGCCTGCCTAAGCTGAAATTAGGCTTGTTTAAATTTTTATGTTTAAAGAGAATTAGTATTTCTTTTAGGCTTTAGTGATATTAAACTGTAGTTGGTAAAATTAAGTTGCTTCTTTAGTATAGCTATAATAATTTATAGTAGTATGCTCCGTGTGATAACTGTGGGACTGTGAGAGTTGAATTGTGGATAGCTGCCCTGTTTGTGTTTTGAATGCAGGGAATGTTTTTTAAGGCGGAAGGAGATTTAAGACTGAGTGAATGATAATTTTTGCATGGATTAAAAAAAAGTTTTGAGTTTTGGAAGAGGAGGGAAGTGTTAGGAAAAGGTTAGTAGGAGATGTATGATGAGATGAGGAGGGGGCTGGGACCTAGGGTAGACAGGAATAAGTGATTCACCTAGGCAGGAAACGATGAGGAAACGGAAATAGTAGGATAATAGGTCTGAGATGAGAAAGAGTTAGGGAAATAGATAATAATCTAAAGATGAGGATCTCGAAGTTCAGTCAGCCATGTGACCTGCTAAGTAAAGGTTCGAACTGTCTTCCCAGATGGGGAGGGTTTCCAGAAGATGTGTCCAATAGGCTAATGTTGAGTTTCAAAGGTGAAGACTGACACAATGCTAATTGGAGACTCATATAGACACGATGACCTAGATAGGACTTTTTCAAAAGAATTAAAAATGAACGATTGGAGAGTATGTTATCCAGGTACCAGGTGAGTGATATCGTGGATTAGATTAGATAGAGAGATGATTCTACAAATGTTGATCAGATGTGTTGTGCATGTGGGTACAAAATGTATAGGGACATAGAAGGTCACAGAAAGATATTAATAGAGGGATGATAGGAGATTGATTCAGAAGACTTGAATAAGCTAGATTGGAAGTAATTGCAATAAGAGAATGATTTTGGTGAATTTGTTACCTACGGCTTAGTTGTGATCAGGTCAGGAATGGGGGGAGATAGGGCTTTAGTAGGTGTAATATTGAAAGGGTAGGATATTATGGTTTTTCAAAGATAAATATTAGGTTTTGATTTTGTATGAAGAGGAATTTCTGGAAATTAAGATCTTTTTTGCATGCAGTATGGGAAGTTCAACTTGAGTCGTAATATGTTGATTGGGTCTTTTATTCCAAAGTTACCTAAGTTATTGGAGACTTGTTTATGCAAAAAACTATAGGTAAAGTTTGGGGTGGTGGGCTAAATCTATTAAACAAAAAAATAGCATATAGGTAACTTATATTATTAGTGAGTGATGATTAAATAAGCTTAGTTGTATGTACAGCGTTTACAAATAATGATGATATAATTAAAAATAACAGCATTCGCAGTATGCAAATGTTTTTACACAAATGCTCATAGCCTTAGATTATAAAAAAAGTTGAGGCGGTTAATCTAGTTTATCCATAAATGAAGAATCTAGACATTAATTTGGCATACTGAAGTATGAGGTTAATGAAAGAGAATTATATGTAGAGACTTACCTTTCAGGAATATGATTAAATAGACGGAAATTAATATATTCGCTATTATTATTTATATACCAGGCGTGGAGGAAAGAAGGTATAGGGGTGTGGCGCATTATTTAAAAAGTATTCAATCTGTATTTAATAGCTGACTGATTAAAAAATGATCATGACGTATATGAAATCATTAGTAGGGTTAATGATATATCATTTCCATTATTCAATAAATCCATGTGGTAGGCAAGGTAGGAAGCTCATTTGTTCTGAGAAGCCTAAGAACCAAGAAGTCAGAGAGGATGTATAAGACGACAGGTAAGTTTCGTGGAATAGAATAAGAGACAGGCAAATGCCATCAATTAAAGAAAATAGGTTATAGTCCATATATGGGTATAGTGTGTTGAATTATGCTCCTGGCATGCCAGTTGGAGTTCTCTTGTCTTAATGTGATGGGACTCACCATAGGTAGAGTTGCGGCATTCATAAGAATTGTTATATCTAGATAGAACTAGAACCCAGGTAGGTCCATAGATAAGCCCACCAAAACGATAACGAGCCGACTAACTAGCATCAATATTCAAAACTAACGAATGAAAGTATGGTGGTATATGAGTTAGAGTGAGGAGAAGTAGACTTAGTTTGAACCATAAGTGTTAATAGAATTTAATATGAATCGTGTAATAATCTGGCCCAAATTGCAGGTATTAATAGGAAGAAAAAGATATCTCTATATCTTCCGATGGCAGCGCTCAATGCTAAGATGTTACCTAAATTCGAGAATGCTTAGTACAACTAGCTCTGGAGATAATAGAGAAGACCATAAAAAACTGTTGATTCCATGATTGGAAACTTTTAAGGCAAAATTTGAATGAATATTCAGTTCTTGTATGTTAAAGTTATAATACCCAATTAGGGTTGGCAGAGATAAACCTGTACTTTGATGGAATAGAGAGATAAGAGAGAGATAATTAATGAAAGTCGAACAGTTATGTTTTAAATAATTCAAATGTAGTAATAAGGAAGATGATTTAGAATAATTATAGGAAAAATAGAATGAACATTAACGCAATCAATAAGAAAGGCCAAAAGAGAGAGTGCAGAAAATAATTATAGAGAAGGTATAGTAATAGATATCTGAATTAAGTTTCTTTAGCTTTATAATTTTAAAAGTAAGATAGACAAATTGGAATACCAATTAAAATTGATATGAATATTAGTGAGTATCAGAGATAATGGAAAATTGAGTTCACATTTGGCGAATGCTTATATGATTATCAAGTGTTACTTGAGTAAGATAGATATGATAGTGACTTATTAGCTCTGGCATGTGACAATGACTTAGAAGAATTTGAAGTTTGATGAACAAGATTATAAACGTTTTATATCTATATATTGATCCCAAAGTATAGCTGCAAGGCCCTAGAGATTTATATAAATGGTAGAATTCTGATAATAGAGGGTAAGATAACTCGAGCTATTGAACAAGGGCACATGTATTTGGTGAGTTTTTGGGAAGCTGATTCTGAGATGATAACATTGTTTGGTGAATGGTACTCAGTGAAAATTGACTGGAAATAAGGCATATGTTGTGCCTATTTATAAGAAATAGTAAGGAAAGACTTTCGGAAATAATAGGCTCAGATTATGCGAACTCTCGTTTTGTATTGGTTTTGGAAGAAAGATTAATTGAAAGTGTCATATAGAGAAATATCTTAAGAATAACAAGTATTGATGTTACTCCAGCACCGTTTTCAGAAAGGGGAGTCCAGGTCATGTTCAGACAAACCTTTTATGATATTTTATGGTAATACATTATCTGGACTGCATCGACTGAGGACGGATTCCATGTGTTGATATCGTATATTTGTTACTTAGTTAAAGCTTTGATAATGGTCCCCACTATAAGGTTGATGATAAAGTTATTGCAAGGTGGTAGATTGGTGGGTGGGTAACATGGTTGGATTAAAGAGTGGTTGCGAAATAGAAAACAGTGTACTAACTAAATGGGTAATAACTCATCATTGGGAAATAAGGTGAAAGAGTGGTGTTCCCATCAGTGCGTTCAGTGCTGGGGCCTCACTATTGTATTCCTCATATATATTTAACTCGATTAGACCAGACTTAAATGCAAAGGATTTTCTAAGCTTTGGAGATATGATACTTAAAGTGGCCACCTATATCATAGTTAGGGAAATAGTGATAGATTGCATAAAGAAAATTCAAAAGATCTTATAACATTCTTGGGTGAGGGCAGTATAAGTGTGCAATATGATTCTAATAGTAAAATAGTAATTGTAAGTTCTTTCGCCTTAGGTTTACTCAATATAAAAGTTTTAACTACGATATGATGGGAGTGGCTTGAGTATCTGGTTGGACCATGAGTAAAAGATTTAGGTTTGTGATTGTTCTGACTAAATCTGAATCGCACATGTTCTTTTTCAATTAATGCTAGAAATAAAGCTAATCGAGATTTGAAAATTCGCTTACGAATCAGTTGTAGTTGCTAGTATGATTACAAGAAAGACTGATATTTTTTATCAGATTATGGAAACTCTTTTCATCCGCTCATTATTCCATCAGCATAGGTGACTTTTCTGTCTTTGATGTAGTACCGATCTGACGTCTGAGGGAGGTTTCGAATTCCACCAGTCCTTTGGATGAAGTAGAGTTGGAAGTTAAGAGCTATGGGAGGGCTGAGAGGTTAGGAAATGTTGTTCTGTAGAAAGGCGTATTTCTCAGAGTGAACATGAAAACTTAAGTCTACAATAATATTTTACATCTATTTAGATAATAATAATAAATACCAATTAATTTCATAGTTATAGCTGACGACCTCTGTGGCTTTACATCCCCATTCAGATAGAAAGCAGCCATGCATGATAGAAGCATGCATTCAGCTAAAGGGTTGTTAAATTTTGGAATAGTCTGCCAGAGGAGGTTGTTGAGTGTGACTCGATTGCCACAAAATTTAAGAAACGGTTAGATTTCGTTTATGGATGGGATAGTGATGGGTATCAGATAAATAGTATGGTATCTGAAGCCATAATGCGGGGGGGTGGTTGTCGTATATGAAGACAAGTTATATGATATGATGCATGGTGACCATATACTGTTCAGTTATTCAATGTATGGTGGCATGTTATTGAGGTATCGGTATTTAGTTACTATTAGTTTGAGTCTAAGACCAATTAGGTGATTTGTAGATATGACAACAATTTGACAGCCCTTGAAGTGCTTTGCTGGATTTGCAGTATGAAGGATGGAGCTAGTGGAAGAATGGGTTAGGTTGGTGACGGGACAGACTCGAAGGGCCATGTGGCTTTTTACTGTCTCTAATGTCCTAATGTCTATATATATATATATTAATAACTATATATATATATATAATATAGTGTATAAATATATATATAATTATATAAAATATTTAGGAAAAAAGTTTCATGAAAATAAGGATACAGAAATAATATATAAATATATTATATATAGTATATGATTATGTTATTATATTATATATTATAATAATAATACTTACTAACTAGATTATTGTCATTATATAATAATATATACAAATGATAATATATATATAGATACAGATCTATAAGGAACAAGACAGGTGAGTAGTTCTATAGGAACAAGATAAGTGAGCAGTTCTACAGAAACAAGACAGGTGAGTAGTTCTACAGGAACAATACATGTGAGTAGTTCTTCAGGAAAAGACTACAAATAAGTTTAACAATGAAAAGTTGCGTTTCCGCGGACATATTATGCCAAATTATGAGATATTCCGTTATTGGCCTATTTTATGAAAATTAGTGACGTCATGATGACTTTGAATGGCGTCACAAGATTATGAATCGCTCATCCTCTGCAAATAATTATAAATTTGTATGATCGACTCTAGAGAGTAGGCTATTTTATTACCCTTTTCTTTTACAAACAGTGCTTCGAAGTCAGAACCGAAATATTTTTATTGGGGGGTCAGAGCCCAAAAAAATGTTTTACTATAAAGGGGCCTGGAGCCGGAGCCAAGAAATCTTAAGATTTTGAAGCAAGAGTCGGAGCCGGAGCCGGATATAGATCCGATAAAAATAATTTACCGGGTCCGCAGCAATGCCTACAAACATAATGAACTTTGATTCTCCGGGAATGCTTTTCATATGATGGAGTTTCATTAAATGCATTACGACTGATTAAAGCGCTCCACCAATCACTAAAGTTACCATCAATGTTGCTTATTAATTTGTATTAAATCAATACAAAAATTAGGGTTGACCGAGCACCGGGACAACACTAGAATTGCTTGCCGCACCAAGCACCGCAATCGGTGAGTCGGCCAACCCTAATACAACCCAGGAACAAAAATGCACACCGCACCGCACCACACCAAAAGTTATTTCTACCTCACCGCACCGGAACACAAATTGTTTTCCGCACCAAGCACCGCAATCGGTGAGTCGGCCAACCCTAACACAAATGCAATAGGTGCTCAGGAACCAACCCAACACATTTCTGTATGTGGATGTAGTGCAGTAGATAAAAGGCATTTGGCAACTCACTTTGATCATCTTCATTCTTAACAACGATCGACTATTAACGAAGAAGATTCAGAGAGAGAATTTCTGTACCAGACGTAATTTACTAAACCTCGGTCACACGCTGCTAATAATAATAATAATAATAATAATAATAATAATAATAATAATAATAATAATAATAATAATAATAATAATAATAATAATAATAATTTTCATACTTCTGCAATTACTACTACTACTACTACTACTACTACTACTACTACTAATAATAATAATAATAATAATAATAATAATAATAATAATAATAATAATAATAATAATAATAATAATAATAATAATAATTTTCATACTTCTGCAACTACTATTAATATAATAATAATAATAATAATAATAATAATAATAATAATAATAATAATAATAATAATAATAATAATAATAATAAATCTTCTACTATTATTACTAATAATAATAATAATAATAATAATAATAATAATAATAATAATAATAATAATAATAATAATAATAATAATAATAATTTGAATACCTCTGCTACTATTATTACTAATAATAATAATAATAATAATAATAATAATAATAATAATAATAATAATAATAATAATAATAATAATAATAATAATTTAGAAACTAGTTTAAAAAAATATTAAAATTTACATATTTACTTATAAAAATAATAACGATAATATAAAATTATTGCTAAAAAATAATAAAAATTTACAATCAATTACCTCCATATCGCACTCCAGAATAGAAAAATTTTGTCCCAAATCCATCACCGAACACACTACGCCCAGACAATCCGTATCCTACAATATATATATATATATTATACTATTATATATGAATATATATATATATAATATATATATATATATATATATTACTATATATATATATATATATAATAATATATATATATATATATATACTATATATATATATATATATATATATATATATATATATATAAGGCATGGGTATAAGTACAGGCATCTGTACTTAAGCAAAAAAATATTACAGAATTGTTCAAGTATAAGTTACAGAAAATATTGATTGTAAAAACTAGAAGTACATGGCAGAAAGTACAAATAGTACAAGTAAATTTAATTATATATATATATATATATATATATATATATATATATATATATATATGTAATTATATTTTTATATGTAGTATTATATATATACATATATATATATATATATATATATATATAATATATATATATATTATATATATATATATATATATATATATATATATATATATATATATATATATATATATTTTATTTAAGGTTAATAAGTGAGTAATTTTTTTTAAATATTATTTTATTTATTCTGTTGGTCTTTTACTAATTCTTTACTGCTTAATTAATTAATGTAAAATTAAAAGTATAATTAATTCTAGGTATTTGTTGCATTTCACAAACATTAAAAGTTTCAAAATTCCTGTCTTTTTTTTTTTTTTTTCCTTGCAAGTTTCGAGTTGAGGGAAATATAAAATAAAGGTGAACAATTTCTTTATCTTTGGTAAAGGATTTGCTGAATTTAGTTCCGGCATGTCCTCTGATAATGCAACAATCGATATTATAAGCTTATATATATATAGCTTCTTTGAAAATGAACTGTGCTGTTGATAATAAGGAAGACGTTAAGGGTAGGGTTACCTTTTCCATTTCATAGCACCAGTCCAGCTTAAACCTATAGGACATATTACACTTGCCAATTTATTAGTTTTTTTTTATTTCTCATACATTTGAAGATGTTCTTGTATGGATTATTTTAATCCGAATACCAGAGCAATATTATATTTTGACTGCATTTGCTCAAAATGATACTTTAGTGTTTGAACAAATGGGATAATTAAGCTTGAAGAAACAGCCGTTGAGCACAGCCAGTCGCAGTCTCAAAAGATTCAAAAATTTCAAGCATATCTCTAAGAATATTTCGGTCATATGCCCCAAGAGTTGAAACACCATCTAACATGTTTAACTTTTCTGAAAATTGTGAATCAATCGGATCATTTTAACTCGAATTCCAGCGAGACGCATAACCAGATTTTATTTTTTTACCCTTCTATAACGTCTGTAGAAATTGTCGACTTATGCACAAAAAGATATACCAACTTTGAAAGGTGTTATAATCAATTGTCCTACTTCTTTGAGAACAACTTTTACCACTAACTGCAAAGTATGAGAAAAGCCGGAATTATGTTCAGTTGTTAGTGTTTCAAGCAGTTCAGAATCTGTTTCAAAACTGTCGTCTAGACTCTAGAGTCTAGATCAGAGGTCCCCAAACTTTTTTGCCTCGTAGACCACTTGCCATGTTTTTCGGTTTTGGGTAGACCCCCTGCTTATATATATATATATATATATATAGCAATATTATTTTTCTTATATGACATATCCTATATATATATAATATATATATATATATATATATATATATTATATATATATATATATATATATATATATATATATATATATATATATATATATATAGCAAAGTTATAACATGACTAATGCGAAATATCCCTCTGTCCCCTCACTTGCTTCACGTTTCACGATTTCCTAATTATAAATAAAACCCTGCTTATGGCAACATCAAAAAACTCAAGCCATCCCAACATTCAAAAAACTCAAGTCATGATCAGCGTAATTTATCTATCTTTGCTAACTATGAGTACAAAAACTAAAATTTTATAAAAAAAAATAATGTACTTACTTTTCTCCGGCACTCCCAAACAAAATGACATTGATTCACTTTAATTTGTATGTGCCTAACTACCAGCTTATATTTTAGAAAATATTTTCTTAACACTTTCCTTTTCAAGACTCAGGAAACAAATGAACGTATTTGTCTCTCATATTCGTATTTATTGACTGATGAATTGAACAAGTCAGTGCAAGTACAAGTCTTACTGCGCTGTCTTCATGAAGCTCTGAGACAAGAATGGATAATAATTTCTACTGCGTGTATGCGTGTAACATGATGATAATGGTATATT
>JABUQX010087107.1:20000-27500 GCA_015478945.1 Trachelipus rathkii
CGATAACTATTAAATATTTTACATATTAAAATTTTATGTTTATGTCCTGCTATTGTTAAGGATTTTTAGCGTCTATTTCACTAACAAACGTTGCCCCAGATATATATATATATATATATATATATATATATATATATATTAATATATTATATATTATTACATTAATAGATGTATATATATATATATATATATATATATATTACATCGGGCGCCGTTATGCCGGGGGAGGGCAGGGTAGGGCCATGGCCCCTCCCTAGATTTTCAACCTCACAAGAACTTTCCACAATGAAATTTTCTAAGATCAAAACAGTTTAAAACGATATATATATATAATATATATATATATATATATATATATATTATATATATATATATATATATATATATATATATAATATATATATATATATATATATATATATATATAAAATTATTATTTTTTATCTTGAGATACTTTGTTACTTTTTATGTAGGGGAGGGCCATGCCTACCCTGGCTCCCCCTACACTTGTAATGTCGCTCATATATACCCCCATCCATACATTCGTTGTTGCCCCAATCTGAGAATCGAACACGTCTAAAAATAAATCTGAATTGTATGTATTTTTTTTTTAACAAGATATTAAGACTTTAGATGCATAATAGCTTTTTATTTGCTCTACATCATAATAGGAATTGTACGATAAGATACAGAGAACTGTTGATGGGAAGAAATGTTTGCAGATAGGCGTGGGAAGCGAGGTAACTGCTTGTGTGCTTGAGATGCCGATGGAACTAGCGGGGTGGGTAAACATATTATTAATTTTTATATCTGCACAAAAGTAATACTGAAATATGCGATAAGTTATAATTAAAAGGTCTTAAGATTGATAGCAATAATTTTAACTTTGATTGAACAAGCTATGAAACTATTTCAGTTGTAGTTCTTCGGAATGCTGATTGAAAATTCAAGTAGGTATTGAGACCAATCCTGTTAATGATGTTAAATTTAGTAATGTTGCTACTTGTAATATAACATACCAAGAGGAAATTGTCCTTGATATTGGAAATTACATAATTAGAACCAATATTAAAGATGAATTAAAGTTTGACTTATTAACGAAACCGTACAAACTAACAATTACGTACAATTTTAAAGATATTGAAGAGGGAAATGTGAATGGCTAGATCTGCACAATTCTTAGCTAGCGTATTCTAAAATATTGAAAGGACCGTTTTTAGATTGCGTGACTTATTTAGACCTTCTATCAAAAGAGGTATATTTGGCTCATTTATCGTAAAACCATTTAGAAAATATAAAGACATGCATTCACGTGCTAAAGCCCATGTAAATTCAGAATGGCATAAAGATGCCTCAGTAGCAGCAAAGAATTTCAAACGAATAATTTTAAATAAGCGTGTTAGTGCAACTGAACAACTGCATGCTGCTGAGCACTTATCTTTTCAAAAAATAGGCAAAAATTGGTACCTATAATTTCTACCTTAATATTTTGTGGCACCCATGATATCGCTATTCGAGGTAGCATTGCAGATAACGGCAATTTTTCCGATTTGCTTAAATTCAGAGTAGAAACTGGAGATGTCGTTCTTGTGGGACAATACACATCACACATGATTCAGAATGAACTTATATTTATTTGTGGAAAGTTGATATGTAATCAAATTGTGAATGAAGTGAACAATTGTGAATATTTTTCCCTATTAGCAGACGAGACAACAGACATATCCGGGACAGAACAGCTATCGACTGGTGTTCGCTTCTTTGATAAGGATCTCAATGTACGTGAAGAATTTCTAGGCTTTACTCCTCTTGAAAAACTGAAAGCTGAAGATATAGCAAGAGCTATATTGTCTACTACACGATATATATATATATATATATATATAATATATATATATTAATATATATTATTTATATATATATATATATATATATATATAATATATATATATTATAATATATATATATATATATATATATATATATATATATATATTACAGTTAACCACCACTCACGGGCCGAGCCCTTTTCAAGGAGGGGCGGAAAATAAAACATTAAAAAAAAAACACCCAATTCCCAGCCTAAGGCAAATCTCTCAGGTGAGCGCAGACGTGGGCTTTAAAAGAGGGAAGATTAAATATAGTTGTGAAAAAACGAGAAGGCAAGGAGTTCCACAGAACAGAAGTAGCAGAAAGAAAGAGGCACCACAACGAACAAATCTGGGGTTCTCAATACTCACGCAAAACTTCATGCGAGAGCAAGGCACCCCTTGTATTGCGAGGGCGACCGCAATGAAGGTGGGAATGCGAGTGGCAACTCCCTTGAGCATCTACCGCTGTAGTACCTATAGAAAAGAGATAGTGCGCCAACGTCACGTCACAGAGATAGAGGGTCAAGAGAGTTAGAAAGTAGGGGACAGTTTATTAATCTCTTAGCTTTAGACTCAACCCTATTCAATAGAAGGGTGGAGCCGGAGCCCCCCCCCCCCAAATGTGAGAACAGTACTCCATACAAGGGCGAATAAGGCCCTTATACAACTGGAGTAGCTGTGCAGAGGAAAAAAATTCCCTCAACCTGAGCAGAACTCCCAGTTTCTTTGAGGCCACCTTAGCAACCATTGAAATATGAGGTTTCCAAGATAATTTATTGTTTATGTTAAGACCAAGAATGTTTATGTTGTTCACAGGAGAGACGTTAGAGCCGTCGAAGGAAATAGGAAAGTTGGGAGGTGTTTTTGAAAGGGAGATGTAGAGAAGTTGAGTTTTTAAAGAGTAATATATATATGAGTAAACTTGTTGGACTTGGGTTTGATTTGTGGTCCACCATGGCTGGCAAAGAAAATGGAGTTCAAAAGTTAATAAGAGATCAGTACCCTAAAGGCAATTTTTTTATTGTTGATCCCATCGTTTAAATTTAGTAATTAATGATCTAAATGCTATTCCAGAATATCGAAACATTGTTGGGATTGTAAAATAATTTATAAAATTATTTCGTGAAAGTACGTCACGCAGAAATTTGGCAGCAAATATACCGATAGAAGTTGAAATTATGCAGTCTCCTTTTAAAGGAATTTTTAAAAAATCTAAGAATTTTTTTGAAGATTTTTCATTATCACGTGCAGTATCCAAAAGATTCCCAGCCTCAGGGACATCAAAAAGATCTGCTGAGGATTGCTTCAGAGTTTCGCCATTTACACCTTACCTTGAATCTTCATTTCATCTCTGAGTATCAAATTTTCGGAGCACAATATAAATTCTACCTTTCTTTGCATTTTGCACACTTTGCACACAGTTAAAATAAGAAAACTAACCAAATCAGAATATTAAAAAAAAATTGAAACCCATTATACTGATATAACCATTTGACAACCTAATTGGTTGAAGCAAAATCTTGGGTGTTAATTTCTGGAGGAAATAAAATAGGGAACAAAATAGATGAGAAAATGAGTTACAGCACATTACTACAAAATCATTGCACATTTTTCCCAGCAGTTGCATAAGCTATCACAGTACTTCTCACACTTCCACCGACTACTTGTACAATTGAAAGATCGTTTAGTACCTTACGATGTGTTAAAACGTGGCTAAGGTCAACTATTTTCAACGAAAGATTAAATGGGCTATGTTTACTAATCATTCACGGGGGAAAAGTTACACGTTAAAAACACCAATTGATAGAAGATATTATAACCGATTTTGGGAAAGAAAAAAAGAAATACTAAATTCTTACTTTCAAACTAAAAAGGAAACACTATTTAATATAATAAGACTTCTTACTAGTTATGCTCATTTTGAAATAAAACTTTTCGTAAGTTATGAAATATTTATAAATATTGGGCTCATGTGTGGATTATCATTTTTTATTATTCAAAACTTTGAATACACTATACTGTAAGATTATATATATAATATATATATATATATATATAATTGGAATTTAAAGAGATATATATATATATATATATATATATATATATATATATAACTTATGTTTATATATATATATTATATATATATATATATATAATATATATATATATATATTAGGGATGTACCGATAGTATCGGTATCGGTAGTATCGGCCATTTTTGATGGTATCGGTATCGGTATCGGTTAAAATGGCCGATACTTAGCCGATACTTCTTACTTTTTGAGTGAAAAATTATGAGAAACTTTTAGATTCAATAATCTAGTTCGATATAGATAGCTAGTACCAAGTTTTTTTTTTCCTCTTATTCCTTTTTAATCTTAGATTTTTTAGCGTTCCTCACACTTGGTCTTAGCGTAAATTACCTATTTGGACAGCCATTATTATATTTATACAGATTTATCTACTTTTTAGTTGATCAATAGTATTTTTTTTGTACGCAATTTCGTTAGAGCGTGTGAGTGCGTGAGTGCTTTTTTGGATTATTCATATTTTAGATATTTCCTGTAAATAGGGTTTTATCGTTTTAAAATTTAGGTTTTAGCGTACGAATAAATTTTCCTCATTTCTCCTTTGGTTTTTGTCTATTTTTGTTTTTGTTTTTGTTTTTTTTTTTCTTTTTTTTATTAGCGTGTGCGTTTGCGTGTGCGTGTGCGTCGTGCGTGTATGATAGCAGATTTGCACAGGCGTGGCTTTTCTTTTGACTTTACCAACATCAATGGCTTGCACTCTAACTCATGCATCCATGGAATACTATCTCTCTAACTCTAAACCTATTTTATGCTCTTTGTCGAGACCCAGATGGCTAAGAATTCATCCTTCAACTCGTTTAATATATCCTAACTATAACTATAACTATATATATATATATATTATATATATATATATATATATATATATATATATATATATATATATATTATATATATATATATATATAATATATATATATATATATATATAAACTCGCGGACAAATTTAATGCATCACACGTAAATATAATGTAAACTCTTTCATTTTTTGGAAATGTAGAGCAAGGGTTTTGCGTTTTATTTGGTCATACCTACTATCGGAGTGTATGCCGTATGTAGCTACACCGTGTATGGAACTAAATGGCATAATGAAGACAACCAACCAAATTACGAAATCCCGAAAGTACGTTCATAGGAGAACAAGATGGCAAGACTCCAACCAACTAACGAAACAAACCCTATGCTGTAAGTCATAGCTTCACAAAGACTGTCACAATGGAAAGACATCGTCAGAGAAGAGGAACGTGCCATAGGAGTTATCACAGTGTCGGAAGCAGGCCATTCTCAGAGACAGGTGGCTCAGCAACTCGGGGTAAACCAATCGACGGTCAGTCGAATCCTTCGTTGGTTCAGGGAGACTGGCAGCAACCGTAGACGCCATTATTATAATTTATACAGATTTATCTACTTTTTTAGTTGATCAATAGTATTTTTTTTTTGTACGCAATTTCGTGAGAGCGTGTGAGTGCGTGAGTGTTTTTAAACTTTCTGGATTATTCATATTTTAGATATTTGCTGTAAATAGGGTTTTATCGTTTTAAAATTTAGGTTTTAGCGTACGAATAAATTTTCCTCATTTCTCCTTTGGTTTTTGTCTATTGTTTTTGTTTTTTTTTGATTGCGTGTGCGTGTGCGTGTGCGTGTGCGTGTGCGTGTATGATAGCAGATTTGCACAGGCGTGGCTTTCTTTTGACTTTACCAACATCAATGGCTTGCACTCTAACTCTGCATCCATGGAATACTACCTCTCTAACTCTAAACCTAATTTATGCTCTTGTCTGAGACCCAGATGGCTAAGAATTCATCCTTCAACTCGTTTAATATATCCAACTATAACTTATTTTATAATTTCCGTTTGAAGGGTGGAGTATGTGCCTATGTAAATATAAATATTCCTATAACACGTCTCGAGAATCTCGAATCTCCTAACTTCGATGTTCTGTGGCTTAAAATCTTTCTTCCTTCCACTACAATATTCTTATGCTTCTGCTACTGTTTCTCCACAGAACAGCATTTTCATGCCCTTTTTTTGATTACCTTACTTACTTTTCATGAGACTGTTATAATCTTCTCATTCAAATACTGAGGTCCTTCTATTAGGGGATTTCAATGTACACAAACTGAATTGCTGGGTTCCTCTCGTACTGATTTAGTTGGGAGGAAAGCCGAATCATTCAGTATCTCAACGATCTGGAGCAACTGATTAATAACCTACCACAATTTCCCGGTATCGTCCCAACCGATTTCTTGAAACACACCTTGACCTATGTTTCACACTAGTCCTTCTCTTCTTTATAAATACACAACCTTCGCTCCTATCGGAAAAAATCTGACACAACCTTATATCTCTTAATTTTAATACTTCCTCTCCAACATCTCCATCCTGCCCTATGCGTTTTTCTGGCACTTTGATCCGGGCCGATTGGGTGGCATTGCGTTGCTTCTACGCATATAATTGAAGTGACTGCTTTGACTCTTGCGATAAAGTGGGAACTGTAATTGTTAATGGGATGAGCAGTTCATTCCTTCTTGGACAAATCTTCCTCTCCTCAAAATCCATGCTTCGATCGTGCTTGCTCTCTAATTCATTCAGGCTAGAGACATTGAGTATCGGGAGTGGAAAAATCTCGTTCTCCTATCACACTTACTAATTTTCATTCTGGCTAGAAATCGTTGCAGGGGATACTCTTCGACGAGCAAAGCGGACTTTCAATAAGCGAAAAATTGCGCTGACCTCCTTGGTTCTCCTGCTGACAAATCTTCTGGCCTCTTGCCAAAACATCTCTAACAACTTCTGTAAATCATCCGTTCCTCCTCTTATTCGCTCTGGTGATTCTGTTGTTAATACTCTCCAACTGAAATGGCCAATCATCTCTTTGGCCTCCTGTGTTCCTTTAATTCAACCTTGGACGATTTTTCCAATTCCTCCTCCTCCTCCTTTTCCTCTCAGGTGTCCCATTGCCTTTACCTGTGATTCCATTTGATCGGGTGCATGAGCCTCCTGAAATCTATGAACATTAGGAATGCGGGTGGCCCGGATGGCATTCCTCTTCGAGGTTTTGGGGAAGTGTGCTTCGTGCTGACCCCACCCCTCGTTCAACTATATTTTCTCTATGCCTCCAATACTAGCACTTTCTCTCAGTGTTGGAAGGCGCGCAATGCCAAACCTATTCGAAAAAAATGATTGCTGCTCTATCCTTCTAAACTATCGCCCTAAATAGCTTCACTTATTCTTTCTAAGATCTTTGAAACCCGTCTCAACTCTCACTTCTAGATCATCTGGAATCTCTTTTCCTTCTTTCTGATTACCAGTACGGCTTTCGGTGCTCGAGATCTACTGGCGATATACTTTCCTATTTAACAGATTTATGGTTTTCCGCCCTTAGGAACTACGGGAAGACATGTGGTTGGCGCTGACATATCCAAAGCATTTGACGGGTATGGCACGCGTCACTGCTCTCCAAGTTCCCCTCTTTTGGGTTTCCTCTTCTCTTGCTTACTTATGTCTAGCTTCTTTCAAAATCGCTCAAATGTTGGCTG
>JABUQX010087107.1:35000-45000 GCA_015478945.1 Trachelipus rathkii
ATATATATATATATATATATATATATATATATATCCATTTGCATGTGTGCATTTACCGATATAAAATTAATGACATTTTTTTATTGGGGAACCATCTAAGGGGGGGGACTTAGTCTTAAGTGATAAATACTTTATATATATATATATATATATATATATATATATATATATATATATATATATATACTCGTACCTACCCTATAGAGGGTACCCCCAGATTATTATCCCCACTCTGCTGGACAGGAAAGCCTGAGAAAGCTATATCCCCAAAAGCTGATTGATTAGAATTAGATAATTTTAAAATGTATATATATATATTTTTAAAAATTTTTAAAATAAATAATATTATTATATTTTATATTTATTTAATTTTTATGTTTTATATGTATATATATATTATAGGGGGCCATATAAGTTGGGGAAAAACAAAAAAATTTTTATTGAAGATTTTCTGTGTTAGCACACCTTAAAGGTGACCCTAAACACCGCATAGTAGTAAAAAGATAGTTTGAGCAGTAGAAGTAGTAGCATATGAGATCTGCGGACAACAATTTTTCTGTTGAGTTTTCCACCTTTTTTGACATATAGGTTAACTATTGGGAATCACCTACAACTATTTTTCGCAATTTAATAAAAATCGATATAAATATATATATATATATAGTAGTATCGAGAGGGTCCGCAGACAACAGTTATAATTTCAACACTGGTTGACACTGCTTTAGCACGTATACGGGAGAGATAATTAAGTGTCATACTGACGTTTTGTGTATTATTTGTGATTCCGGTAAAACAAAATGGCGGAGAAACAAATTTCGGAGATAGGAGACAACGGTGCTGCTGACGAAGAGAGAGATAATGAGAATCTCGAATTGAATGAGGGTAGTAAAGACGAAGGCCATAATCCAGAACAAGTAAACGGAGGGGGGGGCGGAGATGAAACGCCCATAACCCAAGAAAGGGGGCGCGCTCCCCCAGGGATTACCCCTCTCCAAACTCCTTTGAACCCAAGGGCCACTCCGAACCCCTACCTCACTCTTCTTAGCCCGGCATCCCAAGTAGTAAGGGAGGGAGCACCTCCCCCACGGGTCGAAACTCCACCATACATGCAAAAAACGGTTGCTTTAGACAACACTTTAAATCTACAGCTCAAGCCTGCTACTGTTGACACTACTACCAAAAAGAAAGTGCGTAGGAATTGGGGTGGGCTCGAACCACATAACCTCAATGAAAGCAAGTGGGAGGGTGCCGAATTACGAAACACCTCCCCGTGGGGACCCGACGGGCCCCTACCGATCCAGAACCAAGCCATAGGATCGGCCCAAACCTCTGCTGGGCCTAACAACGCTCAACAACAAACCAACGTCCTCACAGGAGGAGTTATGGGACATAACACCAACGAAAGTGCCCCAGCAGGACAGAACACTTCAAATTATGGGTTTTTACCAACGGGGACGATGCCCCCACCTCCCTATTATACAGGCATGCCACCTGGCAATTACACCATGCCTAACCAGGTCCATCCTTACCCCGGAGCATGGCAAGGATATCCCTATATGCCTCCACAACCATTTGGAGCGCCATATTATCCAACTAATTTGTTTAACACTGCATTTCCCACGATTCCGGAAAATTTAAAGTTATTTGGCAGACATCTTAAGACAAGAATATGGAAAGGCATCTTATACCCAGATTTCATTTCTTCTTTGAATACACAGCTAGATGCTTTAGGCCCATTAAACGAAAGTCAAAAGATCACTTTTGCAAAGTCAGCAATCTCATCCGATCAAAATAGCGAAGCGAGAAAATATATGCTCAGAGATAACTCTTTCTCAAAATTTACCAAATTAGAAGACTTTCTTTCCCAGTTAAAAATTTTCTTACAACCTGAAGAGAAGAAAACAGTTTTCGACTTCATGCTGGACTTTATAGAATATAGAAGAGAGAGAGATTCAATTTTTACGGATTTCGTGCTAGAATTGAAAGACCGGTTAACGAAGTACCAGAGCCGCCTGCACGATCTGGATGACAAAGCAATCTTCAACTCCAGGCAAATAAACCTATTGGTTACCGGGAAAATTATTCAAAACGTAAATGAGAGAAGAGATGGAGACAGATTACGAGAGAAGATACTTAGGGTATTCGATACAGAGATGAATTTAAATGAATTGATCGAAAAGCTGTCTCAAATTTCAAATGGAGCTTTGTTAAAAGATGAGAATAGAAGGCCAAATGAGGGCCGCACCACTAGGGTGTTCTGGGCCAAAGAAGAATCGGGGGGGAAACAGAGGGTTGGAGTTAATAATTCATACAGGGAACCAATGAAGCCAAGGTATGAGGAGAAGAGAAGGGAGGAGGCGAGACCCGATTACACTCCTCAAAGGAGGGGAGATGAGGTAAAGCCGAATAATACTTTTCAAAAGAAAAGAGAAGAAGTGAAGACGGGGTATGGTACACTGAGATATAAGGGCACCTTAAGGATGTCCGCCCAAGAGCTAAGAGAACACTATGTGTGCTTCTTTTGTGAATCAGTGGGACACTCGTCCCAAGCATGTCGTTGGGGATTGCCCTATTGCCAAAAATGTCAGGCAAACCATAGAAGGGGATCGCAACAAAATTGTAGAGGAGCACCGCCCTGGAGACCTACCCCAGATACCCCGCTGATGTTCACTCCATACAACAGCAAGTTTGATATGGAAAAAGGGATAAGAGCGGAAAAGCCCGAGTCTTACAACCCAGGCCAGCGAGGGCCCAGGACCTTCTCCAAGAAGAAGAAAGGGCACAAGCCCCCAGATGGGAAGGTAAAGACCAACGCGAGAGTGTATATGGCTGAGAGCCAGCCGAGAGATTTTGAGGTGAATGAAGTAGTGGAGTATGATGATAGGATGTATGAAGGAGAACTTTCTCATCCTCAGGATAGGATAGAGAATGAAAATTTTTAGAATCGGGCAAAGAGAAGAAACGTGTGAGAAAAAAGTTTAAAGATAGAGAGAAAAGATGGGAAGCTAGGCGAAATAAACAGAAAGGAAAAGAAGTCGTGCAGCAACCTTTTAGACTGGGACGACACTTTTACACCAATGTCTACCTTGCTCCATCTTTAAGTAGTAGGCAGACGAAGACCAAAGTTTTGGTTGACACAGGATCTAGTGTCAGTATCGTCACCGCCCGGCGGCTCAAACAATTGGAAAAGGAGGGAAACTTTAAAGCAACCCTCCGTAAGACCGATTTAGTAGTACAGGGGGTGAACAGTAAGCCAACGGTCTTAAAAGGAGAAATACAACTATACCTTCGCCTACATAAAAAACATTACCTCACTACTTTCCAAGTGAGTGATAACGATGGAGAGAATAGTTGGGATATTCTTTTGGGTAGCAATGTTTTGTCTAACATTCCCATAACTTTGAACTTCTTTTCTGCACAGATGTCTATCAAGGAGGATGGAGAGATAGACATTCCGATCTTTGCCGATCCACTCGGAATTTATTTGGTTAGAGAAGTTTCTGGAGGGAATCTTAAAGTGATAAGGGACCTCAAGAAAAAGGAGGAGCAGTTGCCCCCGGCCCGAGGGTCGAGAGGGGGGGGAACAAAGGATTCGAACCAAATTTTCGCTAAACCAACCGCACGTACTGCGGATAAGCATCTTTTTCCTAAAGGGACCGCCTTGCCAGCTAAAAGCGCACGCAACGCGGATCAGCATCTTTTTCGTAGGGAGGCCGCCTTGCCAGTTAATAACGTACGCAACGCGGATAAGCATCTTTCTCATAGGGAGGCCGCCAGGCCAGTTAGAAACGTAAACGCCGCGGATGAACCTCGCTCCTATAGGAAGGTCGATTTGTCTGTGTCCCAGAGAGGGAAGACAACCTCTTCAGTTCGGACTTCGAAGAAGCTGCCAGTGCCTATACAAGGGAAAAGAGATAGGGAAATTGCCTTGAAAGGAGAAGCTCAAGTGGAGCCAGACAAGATGAAAAGAGACAAGGTGGGCCTCGCGAACCCACCCCTCACTCATCGCAGCGCTGATTCCCGAGGGGCCAGACCCAGACTCAAGCACACTCCCTCAGCTATGGAAGAAAATTTGGGCCAATCCGAAGATTTGGAAGTTTTGGAGAGCGATGACCATGAAGGAGATGGCCATTTGATGATGGATAAAAAAATTAGGATAAAGTTGAAGGTAATTGAGAAGACTGTTTTACCTAGTCAATCATGCGGATACCTAAAACTCCGACCTGAAACTCAAGATGATTTTGAGCTGGAGCGGAAGTGTTTAATGACACCAGCTTTCACCATGGGACCCCTGTATGTGGCCAATACAATTAGCCCAGTGAGGGATAACACGGTTATCCTCAGTTATATCAATTTGAGTGACCAATTGATTAGCCTGCACAAAGGTGCGACCATAGGAGAAGGGTATCCGATAATTAGCAAACAGATCCGGAGAGGCACAGACGTAAGAGGACACCAGAGAACAGTTTCTTCTAATGTAGCCACCTGCTCAAAAGGTCTCACGAAGACAGAGTTAAGGAGGGTGTACCAAGAGATCATAGAAGAGAAGATGTCAAAAGAGCATGCAGAGAATTGTCTTCTCGGAAATCCGAAGCACATGGAGGAATTGCTAGAGCTCCTCATGGACTACCACGATGTATTGGCACTAGATGATGATGCTGTCCCAGTCTGTCCGCTTCAGAAATTTAAGATTGAGCTGCTACCCGATGCCCCTAAAGTAATCTTTCGAAAACAATACAGATTACCGCACCGGTACTTGCAGGACATCGATGATTTCACCGATTCTGCACTGAAAAAGGGGTACATTAAAGCTGGGTACAGCCCCCATTCTTCTCCGTTACTGGTTGTGGCTAAAAAGAATAGCCCGAAACCAAGGGTGTGTCTGGATTACAGGTACCTCAACTCCCATAGCGTTCAGGACGTGTTCCCTCTGCCTTCAATCGACGAAATTTTTACGTCCCTAGGGGGTAACACGGTATTTACGTCCGTAGATTTATTGGACGCGTATAACGCCTTAGAAATAGAGGAAGGGACGCAAAAGTTGATGGCATTTAGGACGAGGAAGGGCCTCTGGTGTCCCACTCGCTTGATGTTCGGACATAAGAATGCTCCTAGCATTTATGCCCGCACGATGACAATGGCCTTGAACCACCTCTTAGGACCGTCGCACAAGTCTATCTAGACGACGTTTTGATCCTGGGCAGGAACGTGGAGGAACACTTTGAAAATTTAAGGAAAGTACTTGCTGCTTTCAGAGAAAATAAGCTGAGAATAAAATTATCTAAGTGTAGCTTCCTACAATCAGCTGTTTTGTACCTGGGATTCAAAATAGGAAGAGATGGAATTAGCCCAGATCCGGCCAAGGTAGAAACAATGAAGAGTTTCGTCCCTCCTACAAATGTGAAGGAGACACAGAGTTTGCTCGGTTTCTTCTCTTATTTTCGCTTCCTCATAAAGGACTTTGCCGCAGTAGCACAACCTTTGTACGATCTGATAAAGAAAAATGTTCCTTTCCTTTGGACGAAAAAACAACAACAAGCTTTCGACACTTTGAAAGAGAAACTAGTGGTGCAGCCACAACTAACTTTCCCTGATTACAGCAAAGAATTCTTCGTGAATTCTTCGACTCAACGCGAAATCGATTCGCGGGAACTTTTCTGTTGTTTATGCTCTCTCTACTTTCTCTGTTCTCTCTGTTTTCGCTGTTTCTTTGACCAGGAACACATTAGATGCTGGATGCCTACTCAGATAGTCTGGGGCAACATTGTTCTTTCCTTTTTTGTACACTATGGTGGGTGAGAAACTGTTTACTAAGAGATTCCATCGAGCTAAACGGCCAGTCTGCTGCTTATTTCTAAAAATAAAGCAGAGAGGTTGGTTGTCGGTGATGATAGTGACCTTATAGCCGAAGATGGTGTTCTTAAACTTTTGCAAGCAGAACACCACGGCTAAACACTCCTTTTCGATCGTATCATAATGCAGCCACCACTGAGTGTCCGGGAGAAAGATAAGGGCTTCTCTTTCCCTTCATCTGCCAGTAATTACGGAATAGGAGGAGTGTTGTATCAACTGACAGATGAAGGGAAAGAGAAGCCCTTATCTTTCGTGTCCCGGACACTCAGGGGCAGTGAGTTAAATTATGATACGATCGAAAAGGAGTGTTTAGCCGTGGTGTTCTGCTTGCAAAAGTTTAAGAACACCATCTTCGGCTATAAGGTCACTATCATCACCGACAACCAACCTCTCTGCTTTATTTTTAGAAATAAGCAGCAGACTGGCCGTTTAGCTCGATGGAATCTCTTAGTAAACAGTTTCTCACCCACCATAGTGTACAAAAAAGGAAAGAACAATGTTGCCCCAGACTATCTGAGTAGGCATCCAGCATCTAATGTGTTCCTGGTCAAAGAAACAGCGAAAACAGAGAGAACAGAGAAAGTAGAGAGAGCAGAAACAACAGAAAAGTTCCCGCGAATCGATTTCGCGTTGAGTCGGGAAAATTTCATTAAAGAACAACAGAAATGTCCCCGTGTAGGAAGATTGGTAAAATGGGCCGAAGAGAATCCCAATACACACCCACACATCTTAATAAAAGGCATCTTACACTACGCTGTGGAAGCAAAACCTTATCTTGTACATGTTCCAGATAGTATGATTTACAGTGTGATAGACCAGTGCCACGCTTCACTAGCTGGTGGACACGGTGGTCAGCAAAGAACTGAAAAGAGAGTAGGGGAGAAATACCATTTCCCTGGTGTTCAAAAGTTGGTCAAGGAATACTGTAGTCAATGTGTGTCGTGCGCCAGAACAAAGGGTCCTAGACCCCCTGTCGCAGAGATTAATAGATGGCCGCTGCCGTATACACCTTTCTCACGCGTTCATGTTGACAGTATTGGAAAATTGCCATCTTGTACAGGATCAGGAGCCAAGTACATCTTAGTATTTCGCGACGTTTTAACACGGTATGTTGAGTTAGTGCCTTGCAAGACTAGGACGAGCGAGGAATGTGCCAGAGCACTTCAAGAGAGGGTCATATGTAGACATAGCGCCCCTCAGCTGCTTGTGTCTGACAATGCCTTGGAATTTACGAGCCAGGTATTTAAGGACTTATGTAAGGCGTGGAGGATAAAGAAGATAGAGATTATGCCTTACAAAGCCTCCCAAAATGGTGTTGTAGAAAGAATAAATGCTGATATTGAATCTTTCTTGCGGCACTACGTGAATGCAAACCACCGAGATTGGGATAAATACCTGAGTTTTGCCCAAATCGCTATCAATTCCGCGTATAATCGATCTATAGGGTCTTCACCCCACTTCCTGTTACATGGTTACATAAAGAGGCTCCCTTACGAGATGCCTGATTATGTATCACCCTTTGTGAATAAGTCCGAGAAGATGAGATTCATTTCGGACGAAGTAGATACGATAGTAGAGAGGATCGATTATATAAGAGATTTGGCAAGAGAGAAGTTAGAAGCGGAAACCACAAAAACTTTGGAGCAACAACATAAAAGGGCCAAGCAAAGAGAGTTCAAGATCGGAGATTACGTCTTCGTCAGAGCAGTCAAACCGCCCCATCAAAGTTCGAAGCTATGTCCCAAGTTTGACGGGCCATATATTGTCCGATGTTTAAGAGGACCTAACAAGTTGATGGTGTGTTGTTTACATTCAGGCCGAGACTTCCCAGTCCATGTGGACAACGCCAAGGTGGTCCCAGCAGAAAAGTTCACCGAGTCACATTTTGACTTTATGAATGATGAAGTTTGGAATCCCCACGCCGTGGAAGAAATGTTAAGCTCCAAAGAACAAAAAAGGGAAAGAATTGAGGAAAGGCAACAAAGAAGTGACCCAAGAGTCCCTTCAGAGAGAAAAGAAGAAGACGGAAAAAGAGAAGAGGAGGAAGAAGAGGAAGAAGAAGCAGAAGAAGACGAAGAAGACGAAGAAGACGAAGAAGATGAAGTAGTAGATGAAGTGGAAGAACTTCCTCCTCCCACAAATCAAATGTCTTCCCAATATTCTTTCCAAATTCCCGTAACGCCACAAATTCAGCCCGGACACAGCTATTTTCCAATTCCCCATTACCCACAATCTCACCAAGAATGCTACAACTCTTACTCTACTCCCCCACCTCAGCCGGTACCAAGTGGTACGAATTCCTGGAGCCATCAGCCTCCAGTGCAACAACCGACCCCGGTGGAACCCGTAAGAGAAAGTAAACCCGTGGAAGAAAGAAGATTTAGCAATGAGATTGTAGAAAGAAGAAGATACAGCGATGTACTCGCCGGAAGAGGCCGTCCAGGCAGTGAATTCAAGTGTTCCACTCCGAAAATTGACTTCCCTAAGACTCCCTCCAACACTGCGGTGCGGAGAAAAGAGTTCAGACCATCTTTATCCCCAATTCAGCAAGAGATTTCCCTAGACCCTGTTCAAGAAATTTCTCAGGAGCCGCCAGCACACGAAGGTGAGGTGTACGGAGCTTATGGTGGAGCCCCTCCAAGAACAAATTCCCCTGTGAAATCTCAAATTTCCCCAGTGAAAGATGGCCACTATCCCATTCCCTCGGTCGTAGACACATCTCCTAAGGTATTCATCCCAGATAACAGAAAACAGGACCCCTCTTACAGGCCCCATAATCTGTTCACTGGTCCTAGAGATTCTACACCCCGAGTTACCCGAAGTCAAACCAGGATGAAGGAACAAGCTTTACAGCAACAGCCCGAGGCAAGTGACAACACGGAGACTACAGCGAAGACTCCTGTCCAGCCTCCACCTGTCGAATTGGATTTGAACACCACAGTCCGTGGAGGGAAAACTTGGTATTTGCCTCCGGGTTACTAGTTCATCCCAATTCTGTATATACTTCTGTATATTCCTAGATTTAAGAGAAAATTCGTTAGTTTGTAGAATGGATTCTTCTTATTCTTCTAGTCTAAGAAGGATACTATTAATTTTAAGACCTGGATAAAAGTACATTTCACTTCGCGTTTGTACTAAAATTTTTTTTTCTAGTTAAGAATTACTTAGTGGATTAGGAAAAACCTTAGACTGGATTAGACAACGATCGTTATAATTTTAAGAAAATTAGCTGGATTAGTATACATTCCTTACCTTTTAAGAAATTAGTCGGGATTAATACTTATTCATAGGTTACCTAATCTTAGATTTTAGTTGTAGATTCCATAAATCTTAGGATAGATTAATTCAGTTCTAGTTTTACTCATTTTTATATATAAAGAAACCTTTTAAAAAATATGTTTCACTCTCAGAACAAGGGGGGGGACAGCAATTTTTAAAAAAAAAAAATAAAATACAAAATAGAAAATCCAAAAAACTTTTCTATTAAGAAAACAAAAAAAATAAGTAAAAGTAAGTAAGTAATAGCTAAGTAAATAACTAATGCTAGTAAGTAAGTAAGTAATATCACTAACTAGTAAATAAACCATTAAGTATTAAGCAGTATACAACTTTGAGTTTAAAAACTCACTTTTAGATTTTAAGCCAACTAACTCGATTATAATTAAGAAAACATTAGTTTAACAATAAAATGCGAACGCTTTAACTAACCAATTAATTTTAAAAAATATTAATTAAACATAGGCGACCTTTAAAAATTTCAAAACCAAGAAAAGTATAAAGTATAAATATTTCAGAAATGAATTTCGGAATACCAGCTTTGTTGCTCCTCATCATTGTATCAACATGCCAAAGCAACCTCATAAATGAAAAAGAAGAAACGAAGATTCTACCTGGTTTAGTTTTATATCGTACAGGAGAAGTCAACTTCATAGAAGGATACCTCGATCTTGTTATCTCCTTAGAATGTCCCACAGACATTAAAGAAACTATCATCAAGACAACTAAACTGGTAACCAACGTCAAAGAATCATTTCTACCATCGTTCGAAACCATGTTTCTAAATGTTTCAACACATCAACGGGCTCACCAATGGGAATTCAAACTTATGACCATTCGAGTAAAAGTATTGTTAGCCCAGAAATTGAAC
>JABUQX010087107.1:50000-52500 GCA_015478945.1 Trachelipus rathkii
ACGGTATGTATAACAGGTGGAACTTCCGACATTGGGCGGAAACAAACCCCCATATAACATTCACTAGCCATCACCAGGTCTCATACTCAGTCAACGTTTGGTGTGGTATACACAATAGTAGGATTATCGGGCCTTAGTTCTTCCGAGGGAAATTTGACAGGACAGCGTTACCTCCATTTCCTGCAGACCGTCCTTGTTGACCTCCTGAGTGATATACCTTTAAGAACACAACGAAGAATATATTACTAACATGATGGGTGCCCAGCACATAATGCAGCTATAGTGACGACCTACCTCGACAGAACCTTTCCGGGAAGATGGATCGGAAGATCTGGTCCATTTCCATGGCCTGCGCGTTGCCCGACCCAACATCACTGGACTATCTTTCGTGTGGTATCTCAAGCATACGTGTAGCTTGGTTTTAATGACCCAGTAACCTTGCCGGGTGATCTTCGCCGTCGAATAACCAACGCATTTAGGGGAATCAACCTGGCATCACTGTCATTGGCATGCAATGAAATCTGGCGCCAGAGGGCTGAGGCATGTATTCGCGTGGATGGAAGCGTCTTCGAACAACATTTGTAAATACTGTATGTCCAAGTTGAAAACGACCTGACGTTCCTCACTTCTTGCATGCTGGAGATAATGATTTCATAGGTGTAAAAATTTGTATGATACTATAACAACGTTATTACATTACATGTATCGATATTATGAACTGTCTTGAATTACCCATTGTTTTCTCAACCTTTTCACATTTCACGTTAAAACTATGTTGTAATATTGACGCGTTTTCCCAACCTGTACATGTAACTGGTATTTATTTAACGCAAATGATAGGTCTATGCAGGGCGTTCTAGTTGTTTATGGGTACATTGCGTGGAAACGAAACAACGCGTATCAAACCAATGTTGAGGATGAAGACCCCACCTCATTTTTATGTGGCTCATTTTCACCAGAAACCATAAAAACTATATCATCCATTCGACATTCCGCAATGTTTTTGTGCGCGGTTTCGTATTGAGCGTGAGAGACACCAACGTAACAATATCCCATCTTCCTTAATGAATTAAATAATCGAACTTCTATTCTTACACATTTTCATACTTAAACATCCCGTACGGTGATACACCGCTGCAACATACCCCATGGAGACACCCTGTATATATATATATATATATTATAATATATTATATTTATATATATATATATTATATATATATAATATATAATATATATAATATATATTATATATATAATTATATAATGTATTATGTATATATATATATTATAATATATATTATATATAATAATATATATAATATATATAATATATATATTAATCGATATATATATATATATATATATATGATATATATATATATATCTATGTAATATATATATAATATATATATATATATATATAATATATATATAATATATAATATATAATATTATTATATATATATATATATATATATATATAAGCAGAAATAAACATCTTTAAAAGAAATTACAATATTAGCATAAATATGTTGAAGGGAGGTGGAGAGAAGAATAGCATAGAATTGTTTAAGGTGTAATTAGAAGCAAATGTTTGAGCAAAGAGTTCATCAGCTTTAGTGGAAGGTTAAACTGCAGTTGTGTTGTCGATACTAAAGGAGGGCAAGAGGAAGAAGCAAATCTAAGAGAACATTTTTTGAGAAATATCAGAAAGGACGTGAGGAAGAGGAGCAAGTAAGATTATTGTATTTTCTACTGAGAAAAGAATTTTTTAGGTGTCATGGAGAATATATTTTGCAGGATTTTGGGATGAAATATAAGTTGTAAAGGTTTCTGGAATTTGAAGATGACAATAATTCCTAAAGGCAGCGTCCCTGTGGCTAATAGCACGAGAACAAGCAGAGTTAAACCAAGGTTTTCTAGGTTTAGTTGAAGGTAAAGATCATGGGGTGCACACCTCCATGCCAGAGAGAATTACCGCGAGCGCATTGTGCATGCTCCTAGGAACCCTTTCCACGGAAGCTGTAGTCATTCCATGGGAAATCCAAGAAGTACGACCGCAAGTCGTCGGACTTGCGGTCGCACTATTTGCAGCATCAAGTGCCAAAAACGTTTTCTCGCAGTAGGTGGGGGTCTTTCCTGCAGAAGACTTGGAGATAGAACAGAAAACAGATATGAGAGTGATCGGAGGAACCCAGAGGAGGAAAGAATTTAACAGAAATAAGAAGAAGGACTAGAGATTAGTAAAAGGTCTAGAATGTTGGATTCATCTCAAAGATGATCAGAGATACGGGTAGGGAGCTGCACTAACTCCTCGAGGTCATTCTGGATTGAAAAGTGTAGGAAGTTCACCAACTGTATCTTGAGATTTAGAGGAAAGCAATTGGCCGAGGTGAACGTTGAAATCACCAAGAATGATGATTTCAGAGAAATGTGAAGAGAGAGAATGTGTTCTAATTTGGAGCCTAAGTAGTCGAAGAATCTAGAATAGTCAGTT
>JABUQX010087107.1:67500-70000 GCA_015478945.1 Trachelipus rathkii
GTCGAATGGGATATATTATTTTTTATGGCTTCTTGTGAAATGCACTAAAAAATGAGGTGAGACGTCCCTTCAATCCTCAACATTTTTTGATACTGGTTGTTCGTTTTCACGCAATGTACCCATAAACAACTAGACGCCCTGCATAGACCTATCATTTGCGTTAATAAATACAGTTACATGTACAGGTTGGTAAACGCGTCAATGTTACCAACAATAGTTTTAAACGTGAATGTGAAAAGGTTGAAGAAAACAATGGTATTCAAGACAGTTCATAATATCGATACATGTAATGTAATAACGTTGTTAATAGTATCATAACAAATTTACACCTATGAATCATATCTCCAGCATGCAAGAAGTGAGAACGTCAGGTCGTTTCAACTTGGACATACAGTATTTACAAATGTTGTTCGAAGACGCTTCCATCCACGCGAATACATGCCTCAGCTCTCTGGCGCCAGATTTCATTGCATGCCAATGTTGTGATGCCAGGTTGATTCCCCTAAATGCGTTGGTTATTCGACGGCGAAGATCACCCGGCAAGGTTACTGGGTCATTAAACCAAGCGTACACGGTATGCTGAGTACCCCCACAGAAAGTAGTCCAGTGGTGTTAGGTCGGGTGAACGCGCAGGACATAGAAAATGGACCTCTTCCGATCCATCTTCCCCGAAAGGTTCTGTCGAGGTAGGTCGTCCTAAGCTTGCATGTATGTCTGGGCACCTCATGTTGGTATAAGTTCTTCGTCGTGTCCCTTTAAAGGTACATCACCAGGACGGTCAACAAGGACGGTTCTGCAGGAAATGGAGGTAACAGCTGTCCTGTTCAAGTTTCCCTGCGAGAGTAAGAACCCGCAATAATCCTACTATTTAGTATATCCACCCCAAACGTTGACTGAGTATGGAACTGGTGAGGCTAGTGAATGTTTATATGGGGCTTTGTTTCCCGCAAAATGGTTCGGAAGTTTCACAAGTTATACATACGTTATGGTAAAGGCGAGATTCATCGGTCCATAAGATATTTTCCAATAAGTCCGATACATCCATTAGAAGGCAATCAATGACAGCCAGGAATCCCAGCCGCCGTTGTTGGTCTCCACGATGCAAACCATGCACAATGTGTGGCCTATATGGATACATGTTGTATGCAACACAAATCCGTCGTATGGTTTCCTTCGATATTCCCAAGACCGAACTAGCCTGCCGTAATGAGTACGTTGGATTTTCACGGGTGTATAGCAGAACGTCCAGTTCGACGTCGAATGTACGGACACGACCCCCCTCCCGTATGTGATGAGGGGGTTGAACTATCGACCCTGTACCTTGAAACCGTCTGTAAACTCTATGGAATGCCATGTGGCTCGGCGGTCGTTGATGTGGATAACGTTGTCCATATTCTGCAGCAGCTCTGCGAGCATTCCTGTTTGCGTAATTGTCACATCTTCCAACATGTCACTCTTTCGTCTTGCGTATACTGGTCACGTGGCATGTTCCAAACTGTATGGCTCTGACTGAACAAACCACTCTGAAGTTATGCGTTTCACTACACTTATTACGGTATAATTTGTAGGTTATGACATAACCTCCATATGATAGCTGTTAGTTAGCTGGTTGTACATACATACATATTCACATGGCCGTATTTATTAGGCTACGGAACAATATAATCTAAGGTATGCATTAGGTAATGTTAATTTAATTATTTTGTTAGCTGTATTCGATTTTTTTAAATACTATTGGATATACCTATTGTATTTAGCCTAATTATTTCATATTGACACTTTTCGGCTTTTGTAGGCACAGGATGTCTACGGAGGACGTCTAGTTGTTTATGTGTACATTGCCGTGGAAATGAACAACCGTATCAAAAAAAATGTCCGAAAGGAAGACCCCACCTCATTTTTTATGCGCATTTCACAGAAGCCATAAAAATATATCATCCCATTCGACATTCGCATGTTGTGTGCGCGGTTTTTAATATTGCGCTTGCGTAGACACCAACGTACACATATCCCATCCTCCACTTAATGAATTAATAAAAACGAACTTCTATTTCCTACACATTTTCATACTACAAAAAAACCCCCACTTTGGGTTTAATAATAAAAAATTAAAATAATATATATATAATTCAATAACTTCTATTTTGAAATATATATATATTATATATATATATACTATATATATCTATATATATATAATATATTATATATATATATATATATATATATACGTTTAAATTAAAAGTTTAAAATAAATAAAGTACTTAGTCTCTCCCTATTTATACTTAAAGAGAATGGACATTAAAAAGTAACTACAAAATGCTACAATATACACATTTTTATAGAGAAAATTCTCACGTACGCAATCTCCGCTATTCGATTTTTGCACGAATAGCCGACATTTTCTAAATCATTCAAATATAGCATAATGTAATAATAGCGATGATTCTTACACTTTTTGTTTTAATTTTACATAATTTTAATATTTATTCGTAATATT
>JABUQX010087108.1:0-31924 GCA_015478945.1 Trachelipus rathkii
TAGCTCGAAAAAGCATCTCTTCGTGAAGAAATAATTGGTCTTAGTGGAACTCCTTCTTTATGTTAATTTGGGGATCCCACATAAATAAGTGAGTGTTGGATTGGACACCAAATCTTTTAAAAATATCAGATTGAGTCAAAGGTTTGATACATCTATTGAATGAATATATATCTGTGAATTAGAAGGATCAGTGTTTAATTTTTCATAACATTTTACATCATTAAGTAAAGTATCAACCTTAGAGTAGGTATCAACAAAGTTTTTTAAAATAACAAACCTATAGTCCCCTTTGTCAGCTTTGCGAATTACAATATCTTTATTTCTTTTTAGAGAGGAAATGGCATTGGTAAATCTTCGTGAAGAAAGGTATTCATTTTATTTAACTTATTCACATGAAGAGGAATTCACTAATATATTCATTTAATAGATATATCAAACCTTTGATACCTACTGATATTTTTAAAAAGGTTTTGGTGTCCAATCCAACACTCCCTTATTTATATGGGATTCCCAAATTACATAAAGAATTAGTTCCATTTAGGTAATTAGAGAATTGGCCCAAGGGGAATCTAAACAAAGGTTGAATAATTTCTGATGAATCTCAATTTCTTTCACAATTAAAGTTTATATGATTGATATCTTGTAGAAATAATCAAAAAAAATACCTCTTATGAAAACTTGTTGTAAAAACTTGTAATGATAATTACAGAGTAACGTAGAAATTAGAGAAGTTTAGAAGGCATGCAAATCTGTTTCATGATGATATTTCTCGTTTACAAGTGAGGAGGAGGATCAAATTAAGTTGTGTTTAAATGTAAGTAATTAGCAGAATATACTCTGTTTGTTTATTTATTTATATATAGTCATATATATATATATTAGCTAATTTCTTTCTTGACGCCAATCTCTTCTTGCTTTCATATATATTAAAGTGAAGTTTACTAAAAGGGATAATAGGTTTAAAAATTTTCTTCTGAGCGAACAAGTTGCAATTGCAGTCTTGCTTTTAAAGATATAGATATTTAGAATTTTCAGACCTTAAAAAACAGCAATTGACCAACTATATGGTGAAGTCAGGACGAGGCATTTGATAGATTATGATCTTTATTTAAACTCTTTTTATACATTTATGTGCCTAGTACATAGTTCGACTTCCCTTTGCTGTTGCAGGAAGAGCTGTAACACGTTTTGGCATCTCTGATATGTAGGATGTGCAGAATTCTTGTATTTTGGGTGAATGAAACCACACATATATGAGGTGTTCAATAAGTTGCATCTTCGAATTCTCCTACATAAAAGTTATTTTCAACTAACATGATTCAGAACAGGATTTTCAATTTGATCCAATCAAAAAGATTTATATTAGATGATCATATTAAGGACTTGCTTATGAAAATAATTAATATTTTGGATAAGATAAAAAGGATTAAGAATGTGGCGCCACTCTGTCTTTTGCTTGAATTTATACTTTCATTTTTCATTTTGCATTTTCAATATTTTTAGTATTTTATTTGTTTTTCCAATAATTTGTAATTTTTTGTAGGTTCCTGATGAGGCGACTATGGAATGTTTCGAAACGTAAACTTTTATTACGTTGTTATTTTCTGCAGATTTTCCTTTATTTATTTTAAAGAGTGGGTTTTGAAAAAATACCTGTAATATTTACAGAACTTGAGTGTTCAATTTAACCTCTTAACTGAAATTCTAAATATACTATATATACTAATTACTAATTAACTATATACATATTAATATATAATAAGTATAATACTCATATATAGTATATTATATATCATAAGTTATATATATAATAATATATATATATATTATAACATATATATATTATAACTTACTAGTATACTATATATTAGTATATATTATATACTATATATCCTATACTATATAATATATGAGCTGATCTGCCTTCATAAATGGACGCACTGAAAACAGAGGGAAGGAATTGAATAGAGGACTCAGAAGTAAGAAATTAGAGAGCAACTGACTTCAAATCTGCAAGAAAGTAAAAGCGAAAGGTTTGCATAATTTCCACCATTAAGAAATAATAGAAGTTTTCAAGATTGAATAGAAGGAACTGAAAATACTGTAGTAGTTTACAAAGTTTAACAAGTAGCCTGATTTTGAAATTTCAATAAATAACATTCAGAATAAGAAGATAATATGACTAACTTAATTAATGAAGATGTGAAGCCCTAAAATCTTGACTCTAATTCTTTTCTTATGGTAAATATCATCTAATATCCGTAACTGGCAAATTCCAAGATTTGTATTTTTGAAAACTAAAAGCTAAGAAAAAATATATTTTTCGAAAAAAAGGAAAAAACTGTTATGTAATAAAAGAAATTCTCAGAAAGTATGAATTCACCGCCGAAATTTAATTTACTATATAAGGAGGGTTTTCTTCGTATTGGATTGATGGGAGCTGAGTACTTCTTTTTTCACTGTTTTCTCTTCTTCTCTTGATGGATATGAAATTTAATGGCGCATTTTGTTTTCACCTCTACTGAGATTTTCTTTATGCGTTTCGGCGGAAGTCGGCTCGCTTAGGTTCAAGAGAAAACGCTCGTAACAGGTTACCCCTGTTGTGGCCGGTTAGCTCAGCTGGTTAGAGCAGCACTCATAACCTCGGCACGGGTTCAAGTGATTCGCACTGGTCGGTCGATGTTTTGTGAGCTTATTCTCTTCCTTGGGCTCCGTCTTCTCAGACAAAAATTGAGCACCCCATCCTTAGATTAGGGCTCGCAACCTTTCTCTTAACAGCTCCAATGCAATATATACTATATATACTTAGTATCTTCACATAACCACATTACAACCCTATACCATACAATCACTACTAACACTACCAACTAACTCATACACTTAATACCAGGTCTACGTATATTATATATATATTATGTATCGAAGTGAACATTATTATATACATAGCATAAAACTAAACTACATCAACACCCAAAGAAGAAATTCTAAATACTGAATTTAGATAGCCGAAGAGTACATATACGTATACACCCTATAAGCCGGCCCCTAACATCACACACCACCATATATCACTATCACTAACATCATACTATATATGCTATACCTATCACTCACCTCTACTACTGCGAGCGATCGATCGATACTCTCTACGCACTCTCACTCACTCACTACTCACTATATGATCTCACTCACTTAAGCGGCATACACCCTTACTCTATCCGCACTCCAGTAACTATACACACCTCATACTACCGCTATACTACCTACCTCACCTCACTCACGTCACTCTCATATACTACTATACTACACATACACTCTCACGTAACCTCAATACATCCGCCCTGCACCTATCCAACCCTTATTCCACAGCCACGATACTCAAATATATAATAGATACAGCCTACCGTCCCACCGGAATGATACATATACCACTACTAGTAACTCCTCACACTACATAACTATAACGACTTACTGAGCATAATAACACTAGCCGCGCAACAGATATATATAATAGCTCAACACAGCCATACTAACGCAACATATTAGTAACTAGACCCTACGGCTTATCTAATATCGGCGGCCACAACCCTAATCCTACGTATATCACCTACTCCCACACTAACAACCACTCTACTATCACCACTCATGAGCTACTATCACACCACCCGCTCTCTCACTACGTATAGTATATACTTATCTAGCACACTATCACCTACTACTCTAACTTAATTAATATATCAACCCGATAATAATTATTATTGATATATATCATATGACCTATCGTATTGTCATAAGGAATTGAGATCTACCACGCACTAAACTACATAACTCACCTCACTATAACTTTCACTCTCAACATACTATGGATAATACCATAATCGCTAATAAACGAAATTCACCTACCTCGACTATACCCTTGTCTACGCTTCTACTGCGCTCGCCTAGCATGCTGCCTAACTCATACTATCATATTACACTACTAACTCGCCTCACTACTACACCTACTCACAACCCTGTAATCCCTCACACACTCACAAATACCTACACCTACTAATAGTACCACTTAAGTACACTAATAATCGTACACTACGTATATCTACCTATTATACGCTACTCACTATCGTACAGTATGAACATACCAAATCTAAGTAATACGTACAGTAACTACATTACTCCTATACGATTTAATTACTACTATAGTATACTAATTTCATAACATAAGGACGCCCCCGCTCCCCGGCACAGCATTATATATGAACTTTTCGCCTCCGCCCTAAACTCACCCAACCCTACACTAGCAACCGGCTATACTCACTTATCATACCTTAATCCTTAATTATACTATATACTCATATCGTGATAATAACCGTAAGATTCGTAAATCGCTATAGAGCGCCTAGAGACGCACGTTAGTAGACTGATATTATTACAATCACTATTAATCTACCTATTTGTAGGTATCGATGCGCCTTTTGATCCGATGCGCCTCTGATATATGCATGCAGCGCCTACTAAATCCCTATAAGTAAGCATATTCTCACTATACCATTAACGTATATAGTAAGGCGACGCTCTAGCCCGTCTACTAATACGCTGCTACGGTACTACTTGACAAACGCATGAATATATACCTAGATAGCGTAGCATATATGATATCGTTGGTGATTTATATTATAGACTATCGGCCTTAAAGTATATACTATATATTACTATATATATATATATATATATATAAAATGAAAATCTAATAAATTGGCCCCATTAATTAATCCGTCTCCTTGGAAGATATTAACAAGTTAGCCGTCTTTCTGAGGAGGAGCTTGCTGAAGGCGGAAAAGATTAGTAAGTCGACCTTTAATGATAATTATGCCCACGGTTCATCCCCTGTCATCCTATACGGACTCCCAAAATTCATAAGACTAATGTACCGATTAGACCAATTTTAGCAGCATTCAATACGCACAACTATAAATTAGCTAAATATCTGGTCCTTCTATTATCCCCATTCACTATTAATGATTACTCGATTAAAAATTCGTATCATTTTAAAGACTGGCTTCATAGTATTGATCTACGGAATTTATATCACATGGCAAGCTTTGATATCGAGTCTCTTCTACACCAACATCCCTATTAACGATGTGCCCTATCAACTATCCTGACTCACAACGCATTTTTTTTCCTCAGTGTTCCCAGTTTAATGCTTCCGACAAAAAGGAAATTTAGTACACTGGTTGAAAACCTGCTACGCTCAAGACACGTACTTCTTTTTTGATAACACTCTATATGCCCAGACCAACTCCCTAGCCATGTGGGCTCGCCTTGGAGCGCTATTTTAGCTAACGCTTTACCCTGAACTCACTATGAACAATATTTCTGATTAAAATGTCCCCCCTCATTCAACCCACATCTTTTTACAAAACGACTATCATGGACACATTCTTTCTACTAGCTTCACCAGATAGAAAAACCAAAAATTTACCAAATTTTGTTTGAATACACATTAATACCGGCCCCAAAAGAGCAAAACAAAACCCAAAACAAGTAAACACCTTCACGCATGAAGACGAAAACAAATTAAATTGAAGGACTTTTTTTATTTGTTTAGATAATCAGTACTTAAAATAAACGAATGCCACATACTACTTACCCAAAAGAAAAAAGGAAAAGAAAAAAAACCCCACTCTACTGGCATTAGACCGAAACATTTTTCATCAAGCCACATTCCTCTTTGATCATTTAAAATGCAATAGCATAAAACACCTTGTTATTGAGAGCCTACACAGCTAACGTTGTCCACTTACAAACCTACCACCCCATGATCCGCAAGCCTAGACTCCCGATAACCCCCCCAACACCCGCTCCACAACAACCCCCACAAACCCAAAAACACAAAAGCCCCATTATGCCATCGAGAATATCGAATTCTGGTGAAATTTTTCAGTTCTAACCTTTTTCCACCTCTCTATTTATAAACATATATTAATAGGTTTCTATATGCACTCACCAAAATTCTGACCGCACACACACACACCTCACACACTATCCCAATGTTTTTTAGGGAATTATATTTTTTTTGGTTTTTTTTTGCACTGCACAACATCAATACCTACGTAATCCATATCAAACCTTATAAAGATCTTTCCCATCTGTTACGTATTAGTTTCCCTCAATAAGAAACATAAATAATCTTTAACTCTTCTGACAAAATAGCGTCGTACTGTAAATCATAAGGACAAAACTCCTATTTCTCTTCGTCCACGAATCTTTTGCACCATTAACAAATTTTTATGTAGCGGACTGTGACGCGGACGGAGCGCGAGACCAAGCCCACACACGACAAAAACCAACACACGAGACCACCATAACACACCCAACACTCCAAATCCCTAACTACCACTACCAACAACACAACATTTAAACCCAACTCTGAACACCGTCCATTCACCCCTATCCGTTGGAGAGGACACGTCTAACTACATCCTAGATCTATCGACCGGGTACCAGGTGCCCGCGACCCTGATCCGAATCCTGCCTAGGCGAGAGCCCAGGACTTGGAGGTCTGCACTTACTACACACTCTCCACACCAACAAAACACTCCCAAAATACCACCCTACTCTTACCCTACCTCCCACCCCCCGAGCAACGCCCCCAGAAGCCCCTCCCAACCTCGTACACTGTTCTAGGTTCGTACCTGAACTGCGCCGAAACGGACACCCATGCGCAGGTGCCCTGATACGTCCGTATTGGATTCAAACGACCACAGACAGACACTTACTCACGAGACTCACCGACCCATTCTTCAATCTACCAAATCCACTTCGAGCGCTGCAGTCTATACACCGTCCACAAATGGCCCAGAGGTTATAGCTGAGAGACCAACACCTCAGCTGTGCGTACCTCAGTGTCTACGTCCACGGAAGCACCAACACGCAATTTATATGTCAAGAATCAATGAAACAGTTTTTTTACTTCTTGTACTAATTCTTTGCTGAATTCCCCCGCTTATTCTGCTATACGTGACCATGCTCACACCCCTGATCACCCCGAAATTACATCCATATATCAACTATGTATTATCAAGAAATCTGAAGATTCTTTGGTATTCTGTCTTTAAATGCCAACATTTAAATCCTTTCTCTGATCGGAATGCAAAGCATTTGAAAAAGGTTTCTCTTTTAGTTTTTGAATGGTCGTTTCATGAAAGTGTTCCCGATGGTTAATTAATGCTGGCTTTTTTTGTGTTGTTTTTCTTTAAGACACACTTTATTAATTTGGTGAGTGTTTATAATGAAGTAAATCTTTGCACTGTCTTGTATAAATTTACATATGAGTTTGCCCTTTAATAAAATAAAATCTCTTTAGATCAGTTTTATTTTACGTGGAGTTAATACTTTATTTCTGTGTTGGGTCTCTGAGATTTTGTGTCTCCCATTCGATTATTTACTTAATGTAACTTAATAATATATATGTTAATGATGATAATTGACACCAAAAGAATATGTTAAATTTCTTTAACTTAACGATTAAATTTCTACTTGATGTCATTTATATTTTTGTTTGTTCTTATTTCATAATTTATTCAGTTTGTAGCTCGATGATGGGAACTGAGTGATCCGAAACGTTGTGTAATTTTGATTAAAGATTTTTCCAATGCGGCTGTCTGGAGCCTTCGTGCTGCTTTCATTTCTCCAATTTAGAGATACTGCTTCTATAGAACTGGATTGACCATTACCTTACACTATATATATATATATATATTATACATAATATATATATATATTATATATATATTAAATAATATGATAATATATATATCATACTATATATATACTCGTACATGTACGTAATTATATATATATATATATATATAGTACTATATAGTATATATATACGTTATATATATATATATGTACTTAGTATTATATATTATAATTACTATTGATAAAAGACCTATTTTTCATTCCTTTTTCTGTTCATAAGAAACTGCGAAACAATCTCTCCCTTGTGAGAAAGCTTATGGGCCACGACGGAAAAACGTCTTTACCTTTTCACTCTGAGCGTAAAGCTATTTTACTTAGTATCTTAGATTGAATCTTAGAAATGTCTGCCCTCAGTCGTTTAGGTATCACTTTATATCTTCCGTTACGGCTTTAATCCGCCATCCTGCGATGCTCTACACATCTGCCCAACGGCTTGATCATCCACTACTGACGGCTCATATATGTCTACTACCATAGTGATCATGCGTTACGATCAGATTGCGATGACTTTCAGCCTATATAATCAGCACTTACTAAGCCCGGACTATAATAGGATAGGTCTTCACATACTATTATATAGAATACCTAGTCTCGGGCCTTACTTGATCTAACTACAATTATTGAATGACTACTACTCCCTATACCTATATGGTATCAGACCTATATATAGGTATCACTAAGGAAATACGACGTGCTATCACCTCACTATATATATATATATACTATCATTCACCTCTATACGTATCTGCCCATCACCAGCCATTAGTTGGCAAGATGTAGCGGCGGATTAATAACTATCGTGTCTCTCCTCTGCGCAAAGACGGCTGTACAACTGACCGAGCTCTCCTTTGCCTCCAACTTTGTTATTTTAATGTCGCACACTAAATAGATGCCTTTCCTTTAGATTTATTCTTTGTTGTCTGCGTTCTTTTGACAAGTCCCAAGTAGCTATAACCAGTTCTCAAAAGATAGAACCATCAGAGGATAAGAGAGGATAAGAAAATCGTAATTAAATAATCCTTTATCTCAATACGCACACTCCACACTCCAAACTGTTATAAAAAACTCTTCGAGTCGTGTCCATCTCATTACTCACGAAGGGAAGTAAATACGCACTTGTGGCCCGGGAAGTCTGTTGCAACCCTACGAAAGACAAACAACTTTACTAAATACGACCGCGAAAATTATAGGGTACGAAGAAGCTTCTCCATTAATTGCGCAAGAATATTCAACACAGGTGTTTACTTAGGATCATATTCTTTACCGAGGGGTTTTGCTCTTCCTCATACGCTCGTCGATCGTCATCGGCAGGCAATCTCTTTAAGGAGTGCCGCTTCACTCATATCTGTCCATGATACAATTTTTTGAGTAATTACTCGCCTAATACTTTTGATCTGCAGGAAGAGATATAAATTTCTAGCCGTTCTACATAGTTTTTTCAAGATTAAACAATGTGTTTATAACACCTAAATATCATATTTTAGATGCCGACTCTAGTATCTAAGAAACAGAAGCATTCTCAACACTATATGTCTGAGGCCAGTATTAAGAGTGACAACATTTCAAAGAAAATAATGATTATTTATCTGTTTATCTAATTATTATCAATATATTATTATTATTTATTTTGTAGTGTTTAGTTATTATTGACTTATTAAATCTCATTATTCATCTATACTATTATGTGCGCCAACTCATTATTCCAACGAGTAAGCATCTTATTTATTATTATTACTGTATTAGTATTACTATTACTTTATTACTTAATTATTCTATATTACCCTATTATTTATCTTTAAACGCAAATCATTCGTAAACATGTTTTGACGAAAAGAATCTTGTATATACTTCAATCTCATTCAGCTAATAGTTCGAAGTCTGACGCAAATATTATGGATTATCTAATATGACTAATGAATAATAATCAATCCCATCAGTCAATAAATAAATGAATACCATCATAATCATACTAGATCCGAATAATCAAGCTATGCATAAGATACTATATAATTAAGTAAAATAAGATCCACATCAATAATAAATTTCATATCAATTAATATCACTAGTGTACTATAATACATAATTAATAATAATAATCAATCATAATAATAATAGATAATACAAAATCTATCAAAGTTTTCCTGAATCAATGAAGTAATCCCAAATTAATAATAGTGATAATGATATATTGGTTAATTCTGAACTATCTAATAATGAATAATTGGTCGGTTAATCATTATAGTCAATGACGAATAATAATAATGTAAAATAATAATAATATACATAATAATACATAATAATAATTTCAATAATAAATAATAATAATAATATAATAATATAAGATAAGAGACAAATATAATCAATAATAATACATTGAGGTAGATAATAATAGATATAATAATAATAATTAATAATTATATCAATAATAAAAATAATAACCTAAATAATAATAATAATAATAATAATAATAATGAATAATAATAATAATTAATAAATAATAAAATAATTAATAATAATACAATAATTAATAATATTACACAATCATAATAATAATATATAATAAGTAATAATAATAATAATAATATATAATAATAATACATAATAATAATAATAATATATAATAATAATAATAAATGCATACTTAATAACTAATAATAATAAATTGGATTAATAGAATAATTAAGTATATAAAATAATAATAAATAATAATGAAATAATAACTAATAATAATAAATTAATAATTAATAATCAATAATAATAGATTAATAATAAAATAATGCTGAATAATAATAAAAATAAGAATAATACATAATAAGTAATAACTAATAATAATAACTAATAATAAATCCACATATAATAATAATAATACATACACTTAATAATGAATAATTTGGTCTAGAATTCGTTAATACGGTCATCTAACAGTCTTTATCAAGATACTTCATCTTTAAGAGAGAAACAGATATATCTACCTTCCTTTCAATGCAAAGATAAAACAGACAGTGTGCGAAGCTTTCTGTTATTATGTGCACGTATAACAGCGCTTCACCCTTGCAAAAATGTTTTCCAAAGCCCCTAAGATCGCACGAACCGCTAGTTGGAAATCTCTTATTAACAAAAACAAAACACCAAAAAAATAATCCCTTCGCTCCCATGACAATTTGAACCTTAGGTTGTAGTGAGAAAGTCTGGATCGTGTGACTGGTAAGTGAGACGGCCTAAACATGCCGCCTCGTAAGCGAATGAGAATACTTTCGTCGGTTTTGCAATCCCGGAACGGCGTCGACTAGTTCACATCCGTATGAGCGACGAAATCGCGGACATCGGACAAGGATCTCCGGTTCACACGCGCTGAATTCCGCGAGTAAACGAATCTGAATGTGAAAATCCTTTTCTGAAGGTGGACTAGCCTACACTACGACTAAGTCTATACGATATAGTAAGACTATTATACGTTACATGATGATAGCTATATAGAATTGGTTCATATACTTATAGACCGTAACTTACTGGCCTATATACTTAATAGAATATATTTATACATACCTAGTTAGTCTAGCAGTTTACGCTTACATGATTGGTAGTTATTGGCAGCCGGCTGGAGCGCCATCTCACCCATACGGCAGTCCAAGACGAAGCGCAGCTCATCCAGATCGGACAGTCGCATTCTGTACTACTAGCGGCTTAAGTAATATGAACAGTACAGGTGAAATCCTATATTGTAATATGACCTACGCGTACCGGTGCTGCGTATAGTATATCATATAGATAGCGCATGTTAGTATCTACGATACATCAGAGTACGGCAAGTTAGCTATATGATAAATATATATACTATAATATAATACTTAATCATATACGTATAACAGGGCGTATATAACAGGTGGTCTTTGCGCTGTGGGTCTTTGGTCTGTGTGTGTGGCTGGGATTGTTCTTGGTGCTGTGTGGCCTTATCTGGTGTTTGAGAATATGAGAATGGTTAGGAAGGTGATATTTCTGTAAGTTTATATATACTTTCTTCTAACACATGGTGCGAAGTATCCATAAGTATTCATACTAGAGTTGGTGTAGGTAGACGTAATTCGGTCATCGAGAGTGCAACAAGTGATGATGATATTTTGTGTTGGATTGAAAGAAGGAGATGTTGGCTAAGTATGTCGGTTTCGCGATGTTAAATCATGTGAGTGGGGTATCTTAGGAATGAGGCGATAGTCGTGATCATATATGCTCTCGTTCTACTGTAAGAATTAAGTTAGTGGGCCGCGCTTGCGATGTGTTAGAGGATAAGTCGTGATACGAATGGAAGTGAGGTAAATTAATAGTGAGAGTGAGTTAAGTGAACAAGACAAAAGATAAGTATGTAAGAGCACCTGGCTATAAATCGGGGTTGGATATTGTTGAACAAGCCTTGATACTGAACTCAAATGGCTGGGGGCAAGAAGAAGCAATTGTTAGTAGTGCAAAAGAAGTTGTGTGGATGTGCTAATAGTAGGAAGTTAGGGAATGTGAACAGCGATTGGGGGAATGAGAGGTGATGAAAATGGGTTAAAGGTAAAATAAAGAAGCGTGGGTTTGAAGTGTACTTAAAAAGCAAATGATGATAAGTTTCAAAGAAAGATGCTTGGAATTATGTATATAAGGAGGAAGAAAGAAATACTAAAAAGGTGCATACTAGGAGAAAAGAAACAAGAGGCAATGAACAGTTTGAACTGGAGGATGGAATGAGGACATTACAGGGAATAGGAAGGCTCTTCTGGAAGGAAGCGCGGAAAGTTAAGAATGAGAATAAGGGATCGCTTTAGACAATAATATGAATAGGCAGCATGTGCTTCTGGGGGTTAACTGGCTGTATCCGTTAGCATTGAGCGAGGAGTGGTGGAAAGGAAACACCTTACGAGAATCCTTGCAGCAATATTAACAGTTAATGATTAAGGTTTCATTGAATTATGTGTTCTTTACTGACTAGGTCGATTTGAAAATATCAAAGAAGTCAAATTTGAGGCATCGAGCTAATTAGTAAGGAGCACGCGTGGTGAATGCGGTAGGTGTTGAGGACAAGTTTGACAGAATGGTAAATCGTGCAGGTATAGATCGAAAATGTACTGAGTTGAAAATGTATCAAGACGGGAGGGGAGATGGTGATTGCATTGGATTTGGAAGCTTGTGTATCAAAGCGTTTATTGGAGGGCCTGTATGTGTCCATAGGGATTGGAGGGAGAAGCTGGGTTAATCAGTACCTTCATATAAGGTAAGGAAGAAAGGGGGAACTGTAGGAAATTATAGGGGAATAAGTTATGGAGTGTTGAGGGAAGGTTATATGCTGGGCCATTTTGGTCGACAAGAGTTGCGTCGTGTTGACTGAAAAGGACTGGGTTGGTGAAGTAACAACGGCGGTTAGGCAGCACTGGTTTAGAGGATGGTGCTGGCGAGATGATTCTTTATGCATTATATGAACGGGAGAAGAAGTAATAAATTATATTTTCAGTTTTATGGTATTCTGAACAGGCGTGATGATAGAGTTAGTAGGGGAAGCTTGTATGGCAAGGTATTTAGTTCGACATTAATATGGTGTATTACGTGGTAGGTGCCTTTTGAAATGAATCGAAAAGTATGCTATGACGATAGTGAAGCGTGGTAAAAGAAGCTATTGAATGGTGCTCAATGGGTTGATTGCGGCGCGTTTAGGATGTAATAGCGGAATTGAGACAGGGTGTTGTTTTTATGACTCCTTCGGGGTATAATTTCGAATTTGATACGATTGAGATGGGTTATGAAAGAATTCGAGGTGTGAAAGATGGCAGGAAAATGCCGGGTGTTAGAATGTAGTGGAGAATTTGGAACATGAATGGAGGATGTGCCCTACCTATTATAGCCAGGCCAATGATATTGCGTTCTTGTGTGATGCGAATCTGAAGGAGAGATTTAGCAGGCTTGGTAGAGAGATTTGGGCAGAGTGTGTAAAAGGGTGAGCTCACCCTTACAACGTAGATAAGAGTAAGGTCTATGGTTGTCGATGTAGGACAGCTCCTCTCAGTGTACCGGCTTGTAGTTTTGTTCAGATTGGTGTAGCAGCTGAGCAAGTATCTGAGGTAAATAGTATCCTAGGGCACTCGTATTGGAGAGAAAAGAATCGGATGATTGCAGACTGTATTGTAGGCACAAAAGTTGGGATAATGGACTAGGAAGGCTGTGCTGTGCAATTATAATTCGTGTGGGTGAATGTAAAGTGACTAAGTATTGAGTGCGCTATAGTTCTTTAATGGGGTATGTTGTTACCTGGTGTTCTGCTATGGGTAGTGACGACCTATGCGCTCTCTGGGAATAAGAACAAGAGTGATCATAAAGTTCACCACCGTCCGCGATGTGTAATATCGATGGACTAATCTTAGGGAGGGCATGCTTAGGTGTGCATGTAGAATTTAATAAAATGATGGAATGAACCCTTGTATTATGAGAGTTGTGGTTGAGTGTGAATAAAGGTGTAAATGAAGATAATAAATGAGGGTATGGAGATGTTTGGTCATGTGGAAAGGATGCATATGATAAGTGCGGAGTGGTTAAGCGTGCGTGTTATAGGTGGGTAGTGATGTGGGGAACAAACCGGCTGGATTACGAAGAGAGTGGATTGAGTCGGGAAGACGAATGTCTGAAGGAGAGAAATTGTGAGTTTGGCAGAGGCTGAAAGAAAGGTGCTGATAGGACGTGAGAAATGGCGGGGTTTTGTATGGGGGCATGGTTGTGGCCCACCTGGCCAAGGAATGAAACCCCTACATTGACGATTTACAATAGTGGTAGGGCCCGTCGCCTATGGAACTGGTCCATGAAGGCTCTAGGCAGTGGATTTTTCTGTCTGTCTTACGAGTTTTCACTAATTAATGCTACAGAGGGGCGGTAAAGGCTGGCTTTTCTTTGCGACATTTGTCATATTCTCCTACGTGGCTTTATCTTTTCCCGATCTCTGGTAGGCACCTTGTACTCCAATTCTTGGAGGAAAAGAAAGGTGAGATGAAAGAAAGATAAAAGAATATATGTATAATATCCTATAATATATATATATACTATATATATATAATACCTTATATATTATATATATATATAATTATACCTATATAATATCACTATATATATATATTATATATAATAATATATAACAATTTCAAAATGACTTCAGCAGAAGAGAGATAACAACTTTTTTTTTTGAAATAACAAAAGATAAACTTATTATAATTCATGATATGCTTTTATGTTTAAACAATTTTCCCTAAGTTTGCTACTAGTCGATGACCCAATATATTTGCTATGTTGTTTTAAAAAACTGGAGCTTACGTCATAACTTTTTTAACCCAACATTTTCTTTCCATTGTAACATCAAGAGCAAATTTCCATCCCTTTTTGTGTTTTTCTAGCGTTTTTAAATTTAAGAGATTTATGAGGTAGAAATTGTTTTAGTTCTTTCTTATTTATTTATATGTACAGATTTAAGCAATATTTCATGAACGTAGCTTTATGATATTTTTGTGATTTTTTTTTCTACAAATTGCCAGCATGATATATATTTAATATACCCCTATATATATACCTTTAATAATACTATTAATACTAGCAAAATATAGTAGTAAATAATAATAATATAAATAGTAAATAGTATATATATACTCATATATATATATATATTATATAATATATATTATATACGTATTATGATATATGATATGATGGAGAATGTTTTTGTGTGTTCAAAGAAGATTGGATGTTTCGTCACAGTCAAGAAAAACTGCAAGATTTTCTTCTGCATGGCTATTAGGGCATGATAGGGCTAAGCAAAACCGCAGTTCCTTTCCTCTTTGGCTTGTATAATCTTGGCACCGAGCGGTTCAAATCTTATGCTCGCCTAAAAGCACGATCTGGAGAAGTTCTCTGGGGAGAACGGAGCTTTTGAAGTCCTAATGGAAAGAAGAGTGCTAGTTCTACTGAAAGAGCGAAAACCTCCGTTACCTGAGAATGTTTTCACTCGAGGACTGTCGAAGGAAACAATTGTTCCGATGAATAGTTCCTAGAGTGTTCTAGGGTCAAGAGTCTTCTGGGGACATTAAGGGAAAAAAGCATGGCTGCGATCAACTGACAGGGGCGAAAAAGCTCCTGGTGGAGTGTGTGAGACTATAGCGCCTGTACCGGTGGCGGTAGTATATATACTATTAAGGTTATAATACTACTATTAAAGACAGGTCCACGATATAACTTAGCAGCGGTGTCACGATATTCTAGATTTTATATCTATATAGCTGACCTACTATACTCTTAAACTGTTGCTCTTATCTTCGTATATATTCGAGAGTATATAATATACTAATATTATACCTTATAAATTACCAACTATATTGATGTGATTTGATATTATAGAATATTATAAATTATATCTATAGTCATATATAAAACTGTAGTAGTGAATGTTACTCACTATATATCATAGTTATCTTATATAGGTGTGCTAGCTCATGCGCAATAATATATATTATATAGTATGATATAAGTAGTATATAATTAATTTGGCTAGTGGCAGTGTGCTATAACTAAGTATTGTAGGCGCTACTGATGTAGTGTGACCGTTAAGGCTTATTATATATAGTATAATATAAGGTTATAATCTATTAGATATAGTTTAATAAGTTATATGATGTACCGAATATCGTGAATTTAACATGTCCAGGTTATCATGTACGAGCTATGCCTTCACGATCACTCACGTCACGTGGTATCATATCTCTAGTGTCAATCGATATAATTCATATCTAGTAAATAACTCTAGCTTATATACTATTACTTATTATCCTTATATCATATATACTATATTGCTTACCTATATATAGTATATATAGTAGTATATATTATTATTACTATTATATATACTCTATATAGTATATATATATAAATGATACCCAAATATATATAATATATGATATATATTATATATAATTATATATACTTATATATATAATACTATTATATATATATATAATATATTAATACATATATATATATAGTATATATCTATATATATATATATATATTAATATATATATAGATAAGTATATATATATATATATCATATATATATCCTTATATACTATATATTGTTATAATACACCCATCTTTTTATTACCATATATAATATATATATTATATTAATAATATTATATATATATATAGTATATATATATTAATATATATATTATATTATAATATATATAATATATAATATTATTATTATATACTATATATATATATACTATCGTATTTTTTTTTTCTGTATAATAATATATAATATAGCTAATCACTAATATTATATATATAAATATATAGTATATATATATAACTATTATATACTATATATATACTTATCTTATATATATTCCATATATATATATATATTGGTAATAAATTTCTTGTTTTTAACAATATTTATATATATTAAATACTATATATATCTATTTCATATATATTACTATTATATATATAATTATATAATATATATAATTATTATATAGTATTACTATTATATATCTATATTATATATATATAGCTAATACGTATATATATATATATATATTTTGTGAATTCTTTTACTTTTAACCAGTTTTTGGATAGTTGTACTAACTATTATTTTAGAGAACTATAAAAGAATATGATACTATATTTTGTCTAAAGAAACTATAAAAAAAAGCTAGTTAATCTTTAAAGAGTAGTTATTTATTTCAATTTCTTTAGGTTTGTGGTGGTAATAATAATAATATTATATATTACTATTATATACTATATATTATATAGTTATATATCATATAATTCATAATTTTTTTTTACTGAATTTATGATATTATATATATTATATATATCAAAATATTAATAAGTTAATATATATATATTATTATATATATACTATATCTCATTATTATATATTGTCCACAAAGCAATAAAGGTTAATAATAAAATGATATAACTAAATAAAACTTAACTAGCGGCCCTTTTTTTTAAGTTTTTGTAAATACATTATGCTCTATCCAGACAGTAATCTTCCGTTTTTCATTCGTTCTTTCACAGGTTTCGTTTGATAACTTCTTCACGATTGTTGTGATAAAACAGTTTTCTTTTATATTACTTCTGTTTTTTACAGAATAAATACATTTGTTAAAACTTTTCATTATTATCAAAAGGGGAAAATACTCGGAAGAAAACTTTGAAAACCTGCGAAAAAACAACTTTATAAAATGGCGCGAAAAATAGGCAAAGAAGCTTAAGCCTTCCATAATTTCAAGAATAAAACATTAGCTCTATGATTTATCAATATTTCCTATTATTCTAACTTTTTTATCTTTCTGAGGTAAGGACTAGCTATCTGTGACGAATGTTTTTTAGGTATACTCAGTTTCTTTAATACTCACAATGAATCCTTGGGTAATCAGTCTAATTAATTTTATTTCTAATTCCCGCATCTTTCCTGTATTTTGATTATCTTACGCTGTCCTGTCAAAGAGATTTCTCTATTCCATATCGTTTAGCTGAATAAATTCATTTACTTTACCGTATATATCAGATAACGTTTAGTCATTCACGCAGGTAAGTAAAGAAGGGCTTTGGTAGCAGTAGTTGTTGCTAAAGAACCCGCTTTTACACATTAGTCCCAGCAAAATTCAGGTGCTAGCATTCTAGTTAACACCCTGATGCGGGGTAATCACCCCTCAACTGATGGTATAGCGACCAACGTCTTTCTTTAGAGATATATTTACTATTGTCTTACACGTCCATAGAATTCTTCACAGTTATTTTTCTAAGAGTTTTAGCACAGCAGCGTTGGTTCTATGTTGTCTCTCACATCTTTCTAAAACCTGTAATACCATATAGATACGCCCGATCGAGACTCCTTCGCATTCTTTGAGAAATATTAGTGAAAAGTTTCAATATAACTTCGATAAGGGTAACGTCTGCAGCTGATGCTTCTCAGAGATGTTCTCCATCTAAATAACACCCCAAGAGTTTGACTAAAACACGTAATCCACCAGGATATATTTGTCTCGGTGGATACTATGTGTGATTTTTCGTTGTTGTATGTCTTTCATCGTTATGTAGTTTGTGAACCACCTCGTTTCTCTAACCTTATGTCTCTCTAGATATAAACAAACAACAGGCATTGTCGAAGGTTTGACATAATGTCATTGGACTCAGTTATTAGGTGCCAGCGGGATTCGTATTTTGATTCAGTCTTTCGATGTTGTAGGGTTATTCTTGTAGTGGTTTGTTGATTGGCGAGGGTGAGTGGGAGGAACTACTTAATACAGTGAGGTCACGGTCAACTGTATTTGCTTGCTGTGTGAGGTTCTACTTTGATTGTTAGATAGGAATGCATTTCGACTCTTTACGAGATCAGTCTGGGCTGGAGGATGGACGGCAATGCATCTTCGCTGGTTAACATCGTTCGGACGTAGAAGTGAGAGAGATTTGTTTAACACATTCACTTGTATACGAAATAGTTACAGGTTGTCACTGTTTATGTAAAAAAGGTTTGCCACTTATCACTCGTTAGTTAAAGGGCAAAAACACATTTTAACACTTTTTCTTTTAGTGGTGCCTTTCCTAATTCTCTTTAATAGGTTTTTTAATCGCACCATACTACAACTTGAAGCGGTCATTCTAGCTCGTATTTTTTTCGTCTTAACACAATCTATCTAACAATTTCAAACAGTAAGCCATCCTGCAGGTCGCTACGTTCCTTTACAGCTGTTCGGAGGGGTCGATACCGTACCCATATATATTCTAGTGAAAGCGTAATCTATTACCCCTTCCTTATGCTGCTTTTTTAGCCAAGGTTTTTACCTCCTGATTTAAACAAGGGATAGGACGTCTGAACAACGAAGCAACAAAAGCCACCTTAAAACCATTATCCGGCTCTGGCATTCTTGAAGCCCCTGAAGAACTTCGTTCTCCTGTCCTTGTTCCATCTATCTAATTTAATTATCTATTATTTAGCGGAGCTTCCTTTCTATATGTGTACTTTACACACTTATCGCTGTTTCACGTCCGCTCGTGAATTGTGGATGGATTACCTTCGCCGTCGCTATTTATCTACAACTACGTCAATGCGAACTCAAGTTTGGGTCTTATGCTTCAACGGTGTAAGCTCCTAGTGAATCATTTACGAGCCAAAGCTATTATTACACTCGTGAATTTCAACCTTTAAGGAAAACTGCAACCCTACTTCTGCTTACAACAGAGATCCTTTATCATTCCCCTACACCTACTGATCGGTTCTATAATCTTCAGCTATAACTAGAACTATAGGCTATCATCCTGGGAATTGAAACATCTTAGAAGGCTATGCAAATACAATATAATAGAACTCTCGGCATCCATTTTTGAGACATAACTCGTTTCCAGTGCGCGTGGTATTACGTATTGATCCTTTACGCACGATGGTTTGATATCTTATTTTCTCTAAATATTGAGTACCTGTATGTGAGTAATTACATTTACGAAACAAGGCTGAAGAATGAAATAAATAAACTTCTACCTTTCAGGTTCACAATAGTTTGAGATTTTAAGGTGATAATCACGTTATCTTCGTTAACGGTTTATTTAACAAGAAACACTAAATTTACATAAAGCTTGTTTCAAAATTTTTTTGTTTAGGCCAATGAACACATAGTAACCGATTTGTAAAACCTCGACTTATGAATATTTTTCTAGAAAGTAATCTTTTTACATCATGTTAGATAATGTCAGTATTAGCTTTAATTTTTAATCACAATTTTTAACATATTCAACGCTTCTAAATATTAATAAGGCTGAGGGGGACTCTAATATATTCTCAACAGATGCGTCAAGAATTATATTTAATCCTGCTTCGTACATTTCTCAGATTCAAAGCTATAGGTTCATATAATTGGCTTGTATAGTCCCTGATATTTTACATTAGCAGGATGTAGATCCATTAGAGGCCGATGAGGGCAGCGTAGATTTTAGAAATGATTTGCGGAGGTCATCGATTAAGTTCTCAAAGTTTCATTAACAAATCTACATTCTTACTCCGAGGTAGACGTCTTTACAGTATTCAGTCTCGTCTTCTGCATCTTTTTAACATTCTATTTTTTACACTGCGACACTGTGTTGTAATTTTGGTAAGGGTTCCTTTTCGACACTCTCTTATATCACTATACGGTTCTAAACATTGAGCCATTTATCAGAAGGTATATTTTAGTGGTACACTAGGGAAAGTTTAATAACTCTGCCATCTTTAGGAAATATATCACTCTTAGTAGCTGAGCCTTAGTGTTTCCAACATACTGGGTTCTACAATGTCGCTGTAAATAACATACGCTACACCGGGATCGTGTAATATCTTTGAAGGGTCACCTACAAAATGTAATAATCATCGAGTGCTTTTTGCTTCATCCAAGTTATTCTAAATCACTCTTTCCATATGTGGGGATACTACTGTATCCTTAATTTGCGTTGGTCATTTTTAAGAGGTGTCGCTGAGTATCGTTAATTTGTCGGCATTAATTGTAGTCACCTCCGACGTCATCAGTATACTGTCTTCTCCATCTTACTTCTGTAAACCTAGTCCTGATAGCTCGTTCTGAAATATAATTATAAACTGTGCTTGACTCTTTCTCAGTGTTCTCTTACTAAGACTTGAGACTTTGTAAGGTGGTATACACACTACTCGATTTCCCGTTTCTCGTTGAAATGCTGTGGTAAGGTTGAACATGAAAGTACTAAATCTTTACCATATGAGCCGACCTGTACTTCGGTGAGAAGCCCTTTGGTTGTTCTGTCTCAAAGTTCGTTACGTAAACAATTGGTATAGACGCATTCATACTGATGAGCTTCATGTTTTTTAAATATTCTCTCATAGAAATATTCTCTACTTCCGGTTCGTCATGATAGAACACTCATATCTGTGTTACTCATTTTTAATTACGTTTTTTAACATTCCAACACCTTCTAAATATACATAATGCTCCCGTATTGATTTCTGATGCGCACTTATTCTCTGTGACTGTACATGTCGTACTCCAGTATCATTTCCACATAACTTGCCAACTCTTCGTACTATCTCCTATCGTTTGATCGAGTGTTCTTATGGACTTGCTCAGCATATATCTTTACTACCATCTGCTATCTTACTTTCTACTCTCCTCGGATAGTAGTCCACTCACGAAGCCGATGACGGTCAATGGTGTAAATAAAAATGGTATTCGTTCACTCTCTCCCTGGTTCACATGAAGTTAAACTCGAGCATGATCGTCTTCTTATTGCTAGCATTTTAATACTGAGACTATTAGATTGTTCACCCCGGATATAACCACCGGCGAGTTTCTGACAAGATAGCTGTTGTATCTGTTACCTGTACCGCGTTGTAGATCTGTTAATATATTCTTTTCTCTATTTTATACTTGTAGCTCTAGGATTAAATCGGTCTTTTTTTCTTTATTTCTTGTATATTTATATTAAGTATTATATATCTACCTATGGTTTAATTTTTATCACCATCTTAACGTTCTCCTAGGTATATTCGTCACTCCAAGCACCATTTTTAAACCGCTCCTGTCCACGTACGCGGATTCTTCTCTATGTTGGCTAATCTGCTATGTTACTTAAAGACTGGTCTACTTGTCGTAGCCGTGATAGCCAGGTTGTGTGCAATACCCGGTTCCATCTCTGCAATTGTTGCAGCACAGTCACCTGTCAATACTGCTAGACATTACACTCACCTAATCTTATCAGCAGCTGTGGTTGATGATCTTTGTAATTTTATTTTTACCTTATGAGCTTTGATCAGGTACTGCCGCGTTTGCTTGATTTCAAGCTTCAATCTTTCGAATGCAGGCCTGAAGATGTTTATACCTATATTAAGACCGATAATCGAGAGTAAGTTCGCTAGGTCTTCGTAAAGTATAGTCGAAAATATAGTATTATTCTATCTTTCTCGTGAATACTATGCATTCCTTTCTCTTTTAGTAGGTTTTCCTTTGTACGTCTTTTCACGCTCAGTTCGCATATGGCTTACTTGTACTGAAAGTGCTGTGTGTTAATACCCCTGATGTCATCTCATCGTAATCGTATGTTCTCTTTTGAAAGGATCTTTGCTAGAACTTCTGTACCTCTTATCTGTCATTATCATGTAGAGGGAATCTCGTACATACTTCATTTATTTCTTTGACCGCTGTAGCGCTAACATGTACTTTGATTTTTTTCCCATCTTTATAAAAAGCCCTCTTAACCATAGTCTCTGATGGATATAATTCTATCACAGAGAAGAGAATACTAATTGACTCACCAACAATCTCATTAGTGTGAGCTGAAGTTTATTCTCACTTTTAATCATATCTGTCAAATCTAGCTGCCATACCGTTATCTAAATGTTGTGGCGCTCTTTTTGTGGCTCTTCTTTTTCGTGTCACCGGACATTTTTCGTATATGGTTTATGTAGATGTTAAAGCATCCTTCACCTTCTGAAATATCTACGTTTCATATATTATTTTTATATTCAATTTGAAATTTGAAACTATAGAAAATAAAACATTGAAAAATCCACCGTAACTTGGTAAAGGCTGTTTTACACGTCTATGTTATAATTTATGAACCTACCTATCTTACTGCGTCGTGAACCACATTACGCTTAACAACTAAAATATTATATCATTTTCATACCGAAAGGGGGATACTAAAAACCAAATGTAAATCATGAAAATATTTAATTTTTAATTTACAAAATAGATTAATCTACGCTATTTAAATTTACGTCCTATAAACATGCAATGAAGATTAACAGATAAAGAATATTAGTAGATAACTTCATATTAAATTACAAATTAATATCAATGCATAGATAAACAATCTACTAATTAATTGCAACTTAATCGGAAGACATTTTGAAGCAATGTAATGGTTTTTCTTATTCTTCTACACTTGAAAATACTGTACTTCTACTATTCCAGACTTTAATTCTATCCGATGCAAAAGCAAGTACCAAGGAACTCGTGTCGAGGTCTAGAGACATTGGGGAGAATATTAATCCAGACCGCTAATCTTCTGTTATCTCCTGGATTAAAAGTTCTCACGGAAATCTTATAGTCTGAAGTTCTTGGGTTTGTTATCCTGTTTCCATCCTGCTACATTGGAGCCTTTCTTCTCATCACAGTCGAGCTAGTATCGGATATCAAGTCAACACATAATTCGATCCATTGTTTTCACAAAACTGCTAGTTTCATTCCTTAATCCTGGTTCCTTTTTTAAAAATAATTCATATAAGAGCTATACCCGTTTTTTTACTCCTCATTGGTAAGCTTTCCTTGAAGTACATGTTTAAAATTATCCTCTCTTTTCACATCAATCTTAGTATTTGGCGCTAGAGCTGAATCTTCCTTAGTGAATTTAATAAAAATTTTAGATCTACTATTTTTGTATACAAATTTTGATATAGGATTCTTTTTTCAATAATGTTAACATCAGAGTTTATATTTGACTGCAGTTTTTCTTCTCGTAATCTATTCTATCTTTCAACTTGAAGGATCATATAAACCTCAAAGGCTGCTGTTGATGCAACGGTTGATAAGGGGTTATACCCAATCTTTTGCAGTTGAGTGCTTGATTGGGATTGTTCGAACTTTGTTGTTGTTGTTGTGCCTGTTGTTGTTGTTGTTGTTGTTGTTTGTTGTTGTTTGTTGTTGTGTTGTTGTTGTCTGTTGTTGTTCGTTGTTGTTGTTGTTGTTGTGGTCGTTGTTGACGTTGGTCATCGTTGATTTCAGTTGTTCGTTTGTTGTGTGTTGCGTTCGTATCGCTTCTGGCTGTTGTTCTGTTGTTGCTTGTTGCTGTTGATGTTTGTTGTCATTTTTGCCAGGGGCAGCGATCCTTGTGTTATATTTCATCTTCTCATAATGCGCTGTACGGGTAAATACCACTTAAACCTTCTTCATCATGGAGAAAGTCACTTGTGGTTACCTGCAAAGGGCTATAGAGAGCGGAAAAGAGTGAAATGGTATTGGAACATTTCACCTTCCAACTTTCTGTATGCAGCGCTCGGTTTATTATTTTTTAAGTTTTCTTACGTTACCCGTGTCAGCAAGATTTTTTTATGATTGTACTTCTTGTGAACGCGTAGCTGTTACCTTCTGAGTCGTTCTGCTTAAGAGGAACTTTTCCTTTTATCAAAGATTTAGGCAATATCTTCTGCTATCTTTGTATAACTTTAATTTTTCATTTCAGATCAGTTTAAGTTTTTTTCTCAAAGGTTTCTCATGGTTTTTTAAAATTTTTCCTATAAGCAGGTAATTAATCTTTAGTTAGCTTTAGAGTTACATCAATATTCAGCTGGTAATGTACTATTGTCTGTGTTCTTCAATCTCGAGTTATGGCGAGAGATAACTTTATAGTAACGGCAGCTAATAACTCTATGCGTATTCCTTAGCATTGTATAAGCTTCGCTCAGAGTAAATAAACGCGTGAGGTTATTAACGAGTGTAACTTACTTTATTTATACTTTCTAGGAACTCTTACAGTATGAGTAGCAGGAACATTTGGGTTCAGCGGCACAACATTGATTTGGCTCATATCTCTTCTCTGTAATAAATTTTTTTACTAAACTACTGTGTTTTAAAAGCAACACATACCCTCATACATATCTTATCTCTGAAATTGAAAGATATTCTGTCGTCACTCCCAAAATAATACTGTGATGTTAAATGATGAGGGTAAACTGTGAAAGTTTTTTCTGCTATAGTCCTCATTCAATTATGCTACAAATCATCAGGATTATAATTTATGCCCCGTAAACATTAAGAGCTTTTATGTCATAGTCATCCTTACAGTGGAGAAAATTCGAATCAACATCTTTGTAATCTTTAACTTTTCTTGTAAACACTGTAACACATGATGATTTTTAAACAGGTTCTGCTTCGAAACATCTTCGACCTCTGTTGTATAAAATTGTTTAATAACACGAAAGATTTTCCTTGACAGCAGTAGGACCAGACACAAGACATTAGGCAGGTGCGCGAAACATAAATTTACCAACCGTCCATTTGCTAGATTCGGTCAGACCACCTGTACACTAATGGAATAGAGAAAAAGGTTGCTATTATGTGTGATATCGAATGATTCACTGTAGGTTCACTACAGAAACAATAGATCATGGCTTTGGAAGGAGAGGAGGTAGGGGGGAGTGATTACCAATGATATTCACTTGATTTAAATTCTGTTTTACTGTTTTAGGGTCTGCATAAAACATGACACTTTTTAGACTAATATATATTACCTTTTTTATTCTCATAATATATTACCTCTTTGGTTCTCTAATATCAGGTCTATTCATCAAAGAGGGAAGGGGGGAAGAAAATGTAACGGGGATGAGGCAAGGGGGAGAGTGGAGCTAGAGTGCTAGTTTTTGATTTCACTGATTTACTGCAATTTACGGTGAGTTGCTAGCAACAACAATTTTAATAAAACAAATGACTTGAATCAATATCAATAGATCAACTAGATCAATAGAGGTGGTGGAAGGAGGGATGTGGGGTAGGCGAGGTCGGAAAGTTTGATTTACTGATTGTCTGTAGGCGTAATGCTAAAACAAGTAAATTTTCCACGTTAATACCCTCTCACAACATGAAAGCATAAAAAATATTCTAGGAACAATCAAAAAATTAAAATACATTTAACAGAACCTAAGAAAGTGTATTGAAAAAAAGTTATAGTTTTATTCATCAAAACTCTTCTACAAAATACAAGTAAAATATTCTGAACAGAGAAATAAAAGAATCTTACATCATTTTTCTATATTGCTATCTGTATGCACTGTGTATCTAGAGATGAAATTACGGAACGAGCCTCGCTTAACACGGAAGTCTCAAACACTCATATTCGAACTCCATACACTCTTATTAATAACCTATATTTGCACGCCGCTCACATTGTATTAATTAATATTATCAATATCTTTCACTAACTCAACCCTAGATGATGCAAGCGGAGCAGCACCGGTGCTGGTGCTAACTCAAACTCTATACGATTCAGACTTCTCTTTCTCCCTCTGTCTATACAGCTATCCAAATTTCAGCTCTAACGACAATTTAAATTTTTTAGGGGGGGGTTACTCCCCCCCCTCTACGGGGTGGACGCAGGGGTACGTATCTCATCTAACGGACGAGATTACGTTACCATGCTAACCCTCCGTGGCCAAAATTTCTAACCCATAACGATACCTCTAACTATATATCGATATATATCAGAGCCATAGGCGGAGCCGGAGCCGGAGCCAGAGCAGCAGTCGGAGTGCGTAAAAAACGATCCTGTACAGAATTGCTTCGACTCAGAAAGTGGATGCTCGACGATCGATTCTTCGCTATCTTCAAATTCAGATTTTCCCGAACAATTTAAAGTTTTTTATGTGGGGGCCAGCGCCTCCGCTTAGTGGTCGGACGAGTGGTACGTGATTCTCGTCTACCACGAGATTACGTCATCATGCTCAAACATGAACGCATCTTAAGCCCTAATTCTACCGCTCGAAGCCGCAACACAGGGCGTAAAGACGATATTTTGAGCTACCTCTCGGGGGGAGTCCCCTAATACATCCTAGAGACATTGAAATTTCGGCGTGTGTATCAGTTTATTCACACACAAGTAACCATATACCAAGTTTATGACAATACCTAACGACCGGTCTTATACTGTTTTTGTGAAGAAATCGGTGAGGCTCCCAAAGGTCAATCGCTACTTACTAACCCAACGTAACACAAATCCAATATATACATGTTACCTATTCGTCATTAATACACTTTACGCATCACATCAAAAATAGTTCATACGAACAAGTCATACTACACATTGATCCTTCAGCAATTATTCTAGTTAAAAAATATAAATCCCCTAAAATCATCATAAATAAAAAAACCCTCCATGCCTATACATAAATACCTTGCATACAATTGTAACATAATATTACGGTGAGAACAAACAATAGACTTTAATCCGTCAGAACAATATCAGCACTCCATATACACGATCCTGAGGCACCACACCAAGAAAATTTCACAGTCCTCTACTTCTAGTGGGCACGATTGAACCTGCAAAATCATCACAATACAGAATTAAAACATGACATCACATTGAACATCCCTTGACACATAAACAACAAGATAAAATTAACAGAGGAAAGCTCTTTCTGCATATTAATTGCCTCTCAATTATAATCGCTGCTTCTGGATATTACAAGATAGATGGCAATGCAAAAATAACTTCATTATCGCAAATATAACTACCTTACTACAGGCATAGGTTAATCTAGACAACGCATACCCACCATTTGGAAGAACATACTCCGTACTATTAAATAAAATTTTTGTTCTTTGGTCTCATTGGTTACATTACTTTGAAAAAAAGGACAACAAATATCGAAAATTTTTAGAGTTTAGATTAGCAATTTTACATGGTTTTTTAATTTTAGTGTTTTTAATGTAGTGCATCGTCATATGTAACCTTAAAGGCAACCCAGGTATTAGTACATTTTAAATATATATATAATATATATATACGTATATATATATGACTATATATATATGTTCCAATCCCATTAGACATTATATATATATATCTATTATATATATATATTATAATATATATATCTATACTATGAATATATATATATCAATAAAATATTGAAAATCTACTGATACTTTCTACAGTCGTGGCTTACCCATTTCTTTTAAATAAAGTGAGACTCATTAATACATATAAACGTAATTTTTTTTTTCAAAATCTCCCAAATTTTATTCGGGTTTTAACATAAAATAATCCTCTATACCTATGGGTCCATTGGTGGGCATCTCCTATGGGAGGTAAATCCCCCAGTGCAGCCTGCCTAGTTTTCTAGGTAATCTAGAGATGTAAACTATTTGCGATAGATTCTAACTTACTAAGACTTCCCAAGCCTCCCCTCTAGATTGTGTAGTGACGAAACAAATGTTCGGTTTAAATAATTATAAATTAAATATATTACATATTACATCTTAATCATAAGGTAGTTCCTGTATGTCATTATTTCACATACAATTTGATGCCCTTCTTCTATACAATCCCATAGCAATGCCACCCTTTACCCTTATATGAGCTTCACAATTATGAAAGTTGACATTTCATTCAGCAATGGAATTGGACAATGTCCGTTAACCTTCATTAATTTAATTGTATAATATCTTTCCCTATTTAAGAAATTTAATTGACAAATAATACTACGAATCTGACATTACAAAAAAAAAATTTCAGCAATAGTTATGATATATTTTATTTTTGAACTATACATCGAGAATAGAGAACTTTGAAGAAAACGTATAAAATGAAGATAACACATTGTTCGGTTTTTTTTTGTCCAACCCGCGTTTTTTTCCCAGTACTCCGCTTTATTATATTTTATACCCATAATCTGTTTTATTTTTAAATTTTAATTTTCAGCCTAGATATTAAAATAAAGTCATTAAATATCTGAAATATGTTCAATCGTGAGTGAAGCATTTGCTTAGATTGGTTATCAATAAGTGCTGGACAATTTGTGTTTACTCAAGAATCGATGTCCTGACACAAAGTTACTGAATCAATTCCTGTAGTTAGGCCTGTGAGGGTTTTTGAAAATCTTTAAAAAATAATTTACCGGAATATTATTTAGATAATCCAAATTACATTTTCATTAAAAGGTTCCAGTTTGCATTCGTTTATTATTATTATTATTATTATCATTATTAGTATTATTATTATTACTTTTTATCGTTTACAGAAAATTATTAAATAATAATATATAATAATATAAATAATAATAATAATAATCATAATAATAATAATAATAATAATAAAATAATATAATAATAATAATAATAATAATCAATAATAATCAGTAATAATAATAATAATTATGAATAATATATATAATTATAATTAATAATATATATATTAATTGACAATAAGTAATAATAATAATAATCAATATATTAATAATCAATAAAATTAGAAGTTAATAATAAAATAATAATAATAAAATAATAATAATTAATAAATATAGATTAATAATCATCATCAATTAATAATAATATATTTAATAATAATAATAATAAGAATCATGCAATAAAATTTTCGGGAAAAATAAAAATTTAACAAATGAATCTTTTTAACATTTATATTAAAATTAACTTTCAAATTTTAGATATCAAATTTTAAAGATTAAAAAAATTTAAAAAAAACAAAAAATTTTATTAATAAATTAAAACAAAATTAAATTTAAAATTCCTAATAAAAATAAATTAATTTTCCATTTTTTTAGATAATCAAATAATAATAAATGAAAAGATAATAATAACTCCAATCAATAATAATTCACTAATATAATATAAATTTCAATAATAATAATAATAATAATATAATAATAATAATAAAATAATCAATAATAATATATAAAAATAATAATAATAATTAGTTCAGAATTTTTGACTTTAGCGATTTGCTTAAAGAACGGTATCTGCCGTATTGTAATGAGCCTTCTAATAAATTATTTATATCGGATTGTTTACCAAATTCCGATGTCTTGAACTCTTTGAGGCAAAGCTCTTCTGCTCTTGGTGAGGTATTTGTAAGCATCAAGACGTATTTCGAAGATGTTATTGAGTAAAGCAAAGAAAGGAGCAAGAGGAAATGCTGCTACAAACAGTGTTATAAACCCGTATTGAATCACTGGAAGAAAAAGTAAACTTAATGAGGAAGAATAATAAAGCGAGTTATCAATACAAATTTTTTTTTATTTTGTTGTTATTAATGTATTTGAATTCTTTGGTAAATGTAATAAAGAACTTCATTGGAAACAAAACGTCTGGGATTATTAAAATTATTAAATTGACTTGAAGTTTAATAACACTGCATTGGAAGTTGGGTCACGTGGATGTGTTAAATTATCTAATGAACACACTATACAAAAGTAAACCGTTAAGAACGCAAACGTTACTGTTATTACTTTAATGAAAATCTCCAGAAAAACCTCAGATATTTAACGACGATAATTGTTCTAATGTATATCTAAAAAAGGAAAATTAAAAACGCAAAAAATATGTAATCGAATCGAATAACTTTAATGGCTGAATATATACGAGAAAAGTTATTATAATTATCTAATTAAATCTGTAAGTCAATTTGAAGACACAAAAAAAGTGTCTGCTTCGCTAATGAATATGTCAAAATTAAATTAAAGGTTCATATTGTAATTGTAATAATATCTAATATATTTTACACTAAAATTATATTAAAAAATACAACTATTATAATTATTTAATGAACATCAGAATTAAATTAAGGACACAAGATATTATAATTTATTCCTAATGAACATCCATCAAAGTTAAATTAATATGCTATAATACAAGATTTACTAATTAATGCTAATAAAAATAACAAAATTTAAATTAAAAGTATTACATCATAATTATCATTTTGGGTGTCAGCATGTCTTTTAAACTTTTTTTTCAATCGAATAAATTAATGTTAATACATAGCTGTTTAATGCCAGTTTTTATTTTCATTGCATAATATGTTATACCATTGTTACACGAATTCTTGTTGGAATCGAAATCGGAATCTGAGTCGGGTTGGAAGACAGTGTAATCGGAATCAGAAAATTTTGGGTGACCGGAATCGAAATCGGAACAAGTGTTGGTTTGGAAGCTTTCTCGGAATCGAAATCGTAATCAAGAATCGGAGACGGGATTTGAAAATCAATTTGTTTTTTAAGTAACCTGATTATCGGAACCGAGGGAATTGGAATATCACTACTTCTTCCAATAGTTATTACTTTCACAGTACAACAAAAGAAAAAAAAAAAAAAAAAACAAAAAAAAAAAAAAAAAAAAAAAAAAAAACTACAAAACTAACAAAAGACACCACCTAGCAAAGACTTTACAGTCACTCAAGGCTAGTCTGTTAAAGTATTTTTGTTTATTCTGAGAGTGTGTGGAGTGTATATAGGGCATCTCGGTAGAAGCTGTTATGTTGTTTTTGAAAATAAGAATATTTATTTACCTCTTTTCTATGTAAATATGAGTTTGTTCAGTTAGTAGTCAGATCTTGCAACTTTTCCTTAAAC
>JABUQX010087109.1:0-7500 GCA_015478945.1 Trachelipus rathkii
TGGATGGAGTCTTCGCTCGTTTTCCGCGCATTTATCGTGAACACGCCCTTTCGCGATTTCGTGCACTCACTCCTTCTCTGCAGGTGGTGGGTGGGACAGGCCGAGGTGAGACTTTTTTTGGTGTGGCTTTTGGTATGCTTTTTATTAATGGAAGGACTGCGCCAGACGGTTGCGTAGCAGCCGTCAGTACCTTCTTTCCTATTTTGGCCCCTTTAGGGGCTTAGCCCACGATGTTTGGCCGTGATGTTCGGTTTTTTTGGCCTTGATATTTCGGCCTTGATACCGTATCAAGGCCTGAAATTGACCTTCCATTCTTAAAGGTCAGTGAGGGATTAGTAGGGATTATCTTGAACTCAGTCAAGTAACCTGCCTCACTGCCTTTGGTAGGTAACTGTGCTAACATGAGGTCATGTAGGTACCTGTCACATATGGAACTGTCTAACTTTATTTTCGATCGCGGTCGCGTCTGCCCCTGCCGCGCCGCCACGCACGCGTTAGGCAGGCTGCGTGTAATAATATGTGTAATAATAATAATAATAATAATAATAATAATAATAATATTAATAATAATATGTAATAATAATAATAATAATAATAATAATAATAATAATAATGATGCCGATCGGTTGACATATGACGCTTGCGCTGCCCTGGATGCGTACCTGCACCTGGTCTTGCCTTCGGGGAGCGGCGTATGCGTCACCGGGCGGCGGGGACCCCGACGCATCACGCCCTGTGGACAGCGCATCGCCGCGTGTTTCCACCACTCACCACCACCTCCCTGGGTCTACCCACCTGAATGCCACACACTCGATATTTGATGCCTCAGCTTTGATGCCTCCCAACTTTGGTCTCTGCCAAACTTTGGTCACCTCAACTTTGATGCTAGCTTTGATGACTCATCTTTGTTGCCTCATCTTTGATGGTTCAACTTTGATGGCTCAACTTTGATGGCTCAACTTTGATGACTCAACTTTGATGGTGTCATCTTTGATGGTGTCAACTTTGATGGCTCAACTTTGATGGCACCTATATTGTTGGTTCAGCTTTGATGGTGCCTATCTTGATGGTTCATCTTTGATGGCTCAACTTTGATGATGCCATCTTTGATGACTCAGCATTATTGATGGTGCAGTATATTTTGATGGTATTAGATGAGTGCCAAGTGAGTGCCAATGAGTGCCAATGAGTGCCAAGTGAGTGCCAATGAGTGCCAACTGAGTGCCACATAGTGCCAACTGAGTGCCACTTTTTTCAAGCCTTTTCTAGCCTCCCCTGAGCCTAGAAAAGCCCTAATATTGGTGTCTGGAACGGGTAGCGGGAATCGATTAGTTGTATATTACAAGAAGAGTTGCTAGGATGCTTCCTACTATGAGTTAGTCTTTTTCTAACACTTATAGCACGACAGAATATATATCTAAAGAGATACACATTTGGGGCAGTGAACGCAAACGTTTCCGAGTCCGCGTCCGCAGGTCAGCCCCGCCGCGAAACCGCCGCGTGCGCCCGCAGGCGCAATATTTCCGCGTAACCGCCGTTGCGTACGCCCGCAGGCGCAATATTACCTCACGAACGATAAATATGATATCAATGTAAACTATTTAAAGAATTTCTTTTCAAATATACTATGAGTCATTCATTTTACTACAATTGTACGAAATTTTATTAAAAACATATACTTTACAGACCTTAAAGCAGTAAATCAGTAAATCAATAGAGGTGTTACCTAGCAACAAAGGGATTAGTAGGCTTTTGTTTTACTGTTTTACTGCTTTAACTCATATACTTTACTGTAAACTCATTAAAACATATACTTTACAGACCTTAAAGCAGTAAATCAGTAAATCAATAGAGGTGTTACCTAGCAACAAAGGGATTAGTAGGCTTTTGTTTTACTGCTTTACTGCTTTAACTCATATGCTTTACTGCTTTAACTCATATATTTATTAACATTGTCATACATTACATACCTTAAAGCAGTAAAACAGTAAATCAATAACGCTGTTGCCTAGCAACAAAGGGATTAGTAGGCTTTTGTTTTACTGTTTTACTGCTTTAACTCATATGCTTTACTGCTTTAACTCATATATTTATTAACATTGTTTTCTTTTATATTTTTTATTTTGTTTTAATATTATTATTATTTTTATTATTATTATTATATTTATTTCTATTTTTATTTTTTATTTAAAAATTGTAATGTAAGAAAAACACACGCAGTGTCTGTTATATAAACATTTTATTTTACTAAAATTGTACGAAATTTTATTAAAAACATATACTTTGCAGATCTTAAAGCAGTAAAACAGTAAATCAATAGAGCTGTTGCTTAGCAACAAGGGGATTAGTAAGGTTTTGTTTTACTGCTTTACAGCTTTAATTAATCTCATTATTCATTATTCACTTGACGAGTATGGATGTGGAGAAATTTACGTTCCGAAGTCCGGCTACATGTCTTGTAGCTGGGCCGACAGGATGTGGTAAAACCTTTCTATTATTAAATATTTTAAAGGAAATGGAGATTTTTGAGCATATACCGGTAAAAATAATATGGTGTTATAATGTTTATCAGGAAAAATTTAAGGAATATAAAGATGTTATTCAATTTCATGAAGGGATATACGATATTAGATCATTGGACAATATACATGGTCATAAAATTATTGTATTAGATGATTTAATGCACAAATTGAATTTGGAAATAGCAGAAGCGTTCACAGTTTATTCTCACCATCTAAATATCTCGGTGTTTTTCATAACACAGAATATTTTTCATCAAAGCAAGCATATGCGAAGTGTTTCTTTAAACACTCAGTATTTACTGTTGTTTGGACAGAGAAGAGACATGAGTCAAATTAATGTATTGGCAACTCAAATGTTTCCCCTTCAAAGGAAAGAGTTCTTAAAAGTATATAAAGAGGTTACTTCGATCCCACACGGTTATTTGATGTGTGAACTTCACCCCAAAAACACGTACAGAGTGTTACTCCGTACCAACATTCTGCCCTATGAGATAGAAACTGTATACATACCTGAATAATGAGTGCTCTAGTTGCAAAGTATTTACCTCTTATAAAAAAAATTTAAAAAGCTGAAACCATCTGAAAAACGTAAACTAATTAGTGAGGATGAGAAATTTATCCAGTGTGTATGTGAAGTCTGTTTAAATCTTATAAAAGGAAATGTTCCTTTAAACAGACCTCAGAGGTAAAGCTACGTCGTTATAGAAACATCATTAAAAACTCTCCCTCAACATAAAAAATCTGAAAAATAAAAAGAAGTTACTACAGAGAGGAGGAGGGGTATTCCTACCATTACTCTTCTCCGTTATAGCTCCACTGATAACTAAGTGGTTGTCCCCATGATGAAGAAGGTTGCTGTACTTCCATATAATGAGTATGAGAAAATGAAGTATAATAATACAGCATCTGTACAGAATTCAGTTCCTCAGATTCAGCATTCACAACCTCTATATGAACAGTTATTACCGCGCACTGTGCAAAATCCACAGTTTCATCATTCACAACCCCAATATATGCAGATATTACCACACAATGCATTGACATTACAACCTCTTTCACTTCAACAACAACAGTTGCACCAACAGAATCCTTATATTGTGAACGACTCATTATCTTTTCAGCAGCCTCTACCTCATAGCTTATATGATCCTAAAGTTGAACAGATAACGAGAAAGAGGTGCACAGGATATTAAATTCAGACATTAACATCCATGAGAAACGCATCTTATACCAAGATGCCATACAAAAATTGATAGATCTTAAAGACTTGCATCTACATCCATCACTACGTAACCCGCTACCCGATGATGTAGATATACCTAATGAAAGCTAAGTGAAAAATGAAGATAAATTTAAAAATATCCTAGAGGAGAGCTTACCTATTAGAGTGCGTAAATCAGGAATAGCTTTATATAATATTTTAAAAGAACAATTATCTTTGAATGAAGCAGGGCAGATCGTAATTGATGATGAAATAGTTAAAGGTTCAAATATTGTGGATTTGATAGCTGATCTCTCACGTAACTGGAAGAAGGGTCCTGTAAAAGGATGGAATGAGATCAAACAAGAACTTCAGACTATTAATTTTCCCAGAACTTTAATCTTAAATACACAACGATTAGCAGATTTGGATAATATCCCAAAGATGCCAAGACCTGATTCAAGTCCCTCAGGTACTTCTTACGCTTCAGATAAATTTAAACGTGTTACCAGAGGAAGAATAAGAAAAACACCTTATAATAAACCTAGTTGGATTAAATCGTAATTATGTATTATCATATATATATTTATTTAGTTGTAATGTCTGTGTATAAATAAATGTTATTTTAAACCTTTTTCTTTATCCCTTGGGACTTTATATCACATTTTTGTAACATACATATATATATATATATATATATATATATATATATATATATATATATATATATATATATATATATATATATATATAAACAAACTCTCACTCTATATATATATATATATATATATATATATATATATATATATATATATATATTTAACTTTATACACATTTTGATATATATACAAGTTACATGTGGGTCAGTAGCCAACATGGAGGCGAAGGAGGTGGTTGATAAGTATTACTTCAATCTGAGGGAACCAAATAGTTTTGGGGGATTCACTAGGTTTGCTTTAAGGTATCCTAATATTGAGAAAAAAGAGTTAAAAACATATTTAGAGGGCGAAGAGGCATTTACTCTACATAAACCTGTAAGAAAAAAATTTCCTACACGGAAAACCATATCTCCGCAGCTCAACAGTGTATGGCTCGGAAATGATTAAATATAGTTCTTATAATGAAGGATTTCAATACATACTTTTTACTATTGACGTTTATTCCCGATACTTATGGTTGAAGCCAATAAAAGATAAAAGATCAGCTACAGTTGCCGATGCAGTACTTGAAATTATAGAGGATGAACGGAGAACACCTAAATCATTTTGGACAGATTCAGGAATGGAATTCAAGGGTCGAGAGTTTCAGGAGCTGACTTGGGAGTATGGTATAAGCTATTACAATACATTTTCCGTAAACAAAGCAGCTATAGTTGAAAGAGTACAGCGTACTATTAAAGAACGCATGCATAGGTATTTTACTAAAATGAATACTTTTAAATATATTGATATACTGGACGATCTAGCTTATTCTTATAACAGATCTTACCATAGAACTATAAAGACAACTCCTTTAGAAATGTCAAAAACTAGAGGCCATCGACCACATCTGTATGAAAAAGAAAACAAAATAAAAGATAATTCGTTAATAAATAAACGAATTATGTAAGAGTATCTCGAACAGAAGAAAGGTTTAGAAAAGGATATGAAGCCGGATGGACTACGGAAGTTTTTAAAGTTCACAATATCCGCCCATTCCGTCGTGATAGTTTAAAGTTATATTATCTGGAGGATTTAAATGGTGAAAAAATAAAAAATAAAAGGAGGGTTCTATAAACAAAAGAAATACAAAAAGTAGGTTCAACCGCCTGTAACTCACGAATATTAAATTGAAAAAATATTAGCTACGAGAGGTAAAGGAAAAAATAAGCAGCTACTTGTGAAATGGATGGGATATCCGAACGAATTTAACACCTATATAAAAGCAAATGAAATTAAGAAGCATTAATCAGTTGTCATTATAACCATGGAGAGTGTAGATCACTTTTATTTAACTCTACCGTCTTCAACCTCAGTGGATTTACATCCTCATAATAAACTCTCGGATTTTACAACTGTGTTAATGAATCCTATTCAGCTTGAAAGAGAGGTATAAAGTACAATTATGTGAAATGATATTAAATACGGACATAGAAAATTTACCTCACAATCTATTCTGGATGGTGGTGTACAGAAGTGTAGAATGTGTTGAAACTATATTACAAGTGAAAGATACTCGTGATCTGAAAAGGACTACAATTGCTACAAAGCTGAATACGACTACATTTGGTACAAAAGAATACTTCTTTGAAGAATTTGTTCTGCGGAGGGCATATTTTAAATCGGTACCTGCTATTTTTAGTTATTTAAACGATCTCTTTGATATGAGTATTATGTGTAAGGATTTGGTATACAAAACTGATATGCGTACCTATGAAGATAAAGTAATAATATCTTTAAGATCAAAAGTAAGTGTAAACCTGCGAGACCGTGATGTGTTTTCTCTAACGATCACCAGGCAGCGAAAACATATCCGTAAACGGTATGGTGAGCTGGATATACTTCATGATATTCCTACTATGTTGAAGAGGGTTATACTATCTGTGGAGAATAACCCCATGACTCCACATGAACAAAAAGATGAAGCAGACCGAGTACTGCATTATACATGTACCCCATCCGAGATGCTCAACCACCCAGGTATGGCTTATGTATATACAAATATAATTGATCATCAATATGTAGGTAATACTAAAGCTCCTTTATTAAGAGTAGTATATTTCCCCAAAGAGAGTAAAGTTATAACATTCCCTAATGTTCATTATCTACCTCTGAATAGATCAAATTTTGACTCTGTACGTGTGCATATAAAAGATGTAGAAGGAAATCCCTTCCCCTTTACATACGGAGCATTGTTATGCAAAGTTCATATTAGAAAGAAACAGATGCAGTAATTACAGCATAATGGAATATATATAAGAGGTGTAGTCAGATATATTTTTTCATTCATTAACATACTCTCACAGTGTAAAGATAGTATAAGAAAGACACTCCTGTAATAATGGACGATGAAAGGGTATTCAGAGGATCAAAAATGCAGAGGGGGTATGGCCTTGGTGGATTTTTTGCCAAGCTATGGAGAAGTGCAAGGCCTCTACTCAGGAGGGGAATATATAGGTAAAAAAGCTATAAGAACAGGTTTGCATACTATTCAAGATATTGCTGCAGGAAATAATCCTCGTGCAGCATTAAAAAGACGTATTGCCGATGTTTCAGATGAGATGTTGGATGATGTTAAGCGTAAAATAAGGCGTAAAATGTCAGGTCAAGGTCGAGGGGCCAAGAAGATTGTCATAAAGAAAAAGACTAAACGGAAAAAAACTCTAAAGAAAAAATGTATTGATGTATTTGCTATTTAATTACTAACTGTTAACTTTTATACGAGATGTGTATTACTGTATATAAGTAATGTTTTTCATGAAAATGTTCATTATACGACCAGAACTCGCACATACAAGATGCATTTCCTTCATCCTTCTAGTCCTGATTGTTGTAAGAGTGAATTGGATCTCTTCTAACCCTACACAGATTAGCGTTAGCGATTCCAACTTTATCAGTATTAATCCTATACATTCAATTACCAATACAGATGTTCCTCTAGAGTTCAATATTCCAGGCACTTCTGATCAATACCTAGATCCCTCTAATGTGTTTTATATGTAAAAACGAAATTGACAAAACCTGATGGTACAGATCTTCCTTCGGGTGATGACCATATAGTATATACAGAATCAAATTT
>JABUQX010087109.1:12500-17500 GCA_015478945.1 Trachelipus rathkii
TCTGATCCTTCAAACTATCGCCCTATAGGGCTATAGCTCTCACTTGTATTCTATCTAAAGTCTTTGAAACTCTTCTTAACTCTCATTTCCTGGATCATCTGGAGTCTCATTCCCTTCTTTCAGATCATCAGTATGGCTTTCGACGTTCGAGTTCAACTGGTGACATACTTTCCTATTTAACTGATTTATGGTCTTCTGCCCTTAGGGACTATGGGGAGTCTTGCGTGGTGGCACTTGACATATCAAACTTTTGATCGGGTATGGCATGCGTCGCTACTCTCTAAGCTCCCTTCCTTTGAGTTTCCTCCTTCTCTTTGCTTACTCATGTCTAGTTTTCTCTCCGATCGTTCCATATCAGCACTCGTTGATGGAGCGTCCTCTTCCTCCTTTCCTGTTAATTGTGGTGTTCCTCAAGGTTCTGTTTTATCTCCAACTTTATTCTACTTTTCATCAACGATCTCCTCAGCTGTTAATCTAGTTCTGTTCATTCTTATGCCGATGACTCAACTCTCCATTCTTCTACCTATTTTAAATCTGCTTCCTCTTTTGCATCTAGAGCTGCCTCTCGTCTTCTGCTTTCTGATTCTATTCTTGCCGATCTGGATGGGATTTTCCGGTGGTCACCGCAACCTTGTAAAATTTAACTCTTTAAAAACTCAACTTCTACATCTTCCTCTCAAAAACACCTCCCAACTTTTCTATTTTCTTCGACGGCTCTAACGTCTCACCTGTGAATAACATAAACATTCTTGGTCTCAACATAAACAACAAATTGTCTTGGAAACCTCATATTACAATGGTTGCTAAGGTGGCCTCAAAGAGGCTGGGAGTTCTGTTCAGGTTGCGGGAATTTTTTCCTCTGAACAGTTACTCCAGTTATATAAGAGCCTTATTCGCCCTTGTATGGAGTACTGTTCTCACATTTGGGGGGGCTCCGGCTCCACCCTTCTATTGGATAGGGTTGAGTCTAAAGCTAAGAGACTGATAAACTGTCTCCGTCTTTCAAACTCCCTTGACCCTCTATCTCTGCGACGTGACGTTGGCGCTCTCTCTCTTTTCTATAGGTACTACGGTGGCAAGTGCTCGGGGGAGCTGACCTCTCGCATTCCACCACCCTTGCGTCGCCCTCGTATCACAAGGGGTGCCTTGCTCTCGCATGAGTGTTGCGTGAGTATTGAAAACCCCAGACTTGTTCGTCGTGGTGCCTCTTTCTTTCCAGCTACTTCTGTTCTGTGGAACTCCTTGCCTCCTTCTGTTTTTCCAACTGTATTTAATCTTCCCTTCTTTAAAGCCCACGTCTGCGCTCACCTGAGAGATTTGCGTTAAGCTAGGGCTTGGGTGGGTTTTCTATGTTTTATCTTCTGCCCCCTCCTTGAAAAGGGCCGAGCCCGTGAGTGGTGGTTGACTGTAATTAGGAACCGACCGGGGCCCCGGCCCCGGCCCTGGCCCCGGCCAACCCCGGCCATTTTTAGCGACCCCGGCTGACCCCGCCCCGGCAAAAATCCGGAAAAACCGGGGTTTTCTACCAGCGGGGTTAACTGTAAATTCACACTAAATAATAGAAGGTTAAATCAAACAAAATAAAAAAATATATTTTAATTCCATTACTCATTTGTTATAAATTGATGCAAAATATATAAACATACCTAAATATAATCAATTTTTTTTGGTATTTACTATGATTTCAAATTAAAATTGAGGCCAAATTATAATTTTTCCGAGTTTTTAACATAAAAATATTCGAAATTTGATAAAAAAAAAAAATTAAAAAAAAAAAAAAAAAAAAAAAAAAAAAATATATATATATATATATATATATATATATATATATATATATATATATATATATATATATATATTTACAGTTGTCACCCCCACTCACAGAGACCTATTCAGGGAGGGGGTGTTGCACACCAAAGTTTCATCCGCTAGCGCAAATTTCGCTGCAGATGAGCACAGACGCAGGCTTTAAAGTGAGGGAGATTAAATACAGCAGGAAACACAGAAAATGGAAGGAATTCCACAGAACAGAGGTGGCAGGAAAGAAGGAAGCACCGCAGCGAACTAGCCTGGAGTTGCCAATATACACAAAACTCGTGCGCAGACACAGCACCTTGTGTTACAGGGCGTCGAAGGTGGTGGTACGCGGTGGTAAGTTCCCTCAGTACCTGCCGCTGTGATACCTGAAAGAGATAAAGCGCAACATTCGCCGCAAAGATGAAGGGTCAGAACTAGAAGAGTACAGGACGGTTTATGACCTGGCTTTTGACTCGACTTAATCCAAAAGCCCTGAGTGAGAGCAGGCCCCCCAGATATGAGAACGGTACTCCATACAAGGTAGATAATTTCCTTGTATAGCTAGGGTAGCCTGAAAGAGGAAAAGTTTCGCAGTCTAAACAGAACTCCCAGTTCTTGAAGCCGCCTATCAGCTCGTTGTGATGTGAGGAGTTTCAGGCTGCCCACACTATGCTAAGGCCAAGGATGTTTATATTATCAACAGGAGAGACGAGAGAACCGTCGAAAGATATAGAAATTTAGAAGGTGTTTTAGAGAAGATTTAGTTGAGTTTTAAGAATTAATTTCACAAGGTTGAGACGACTTAATCGGAAAATTCTATCCAGAGCAGCAGAATAGAATCAGGCGATAAGACGAGAGGTAGTCTAGAAATTAAAGAGCAAAGATGAGGGGAAATGAGTTGAGGAAAGGTGAAGGGAATCGGGAAGTCATCGGCATAAGTGGATGAGTTAGATGTGCAGTGAGAAGATCGTGTGAAAAGTAAAGTAGGAATAAGACAGAACCCTAAGGAACACCACTATTGACAGAAAAGAAGAAGTCCGCTCCATCAACCACAGCTGATGAGGCGACTTGAAAGAAAAGACTGAACACAAAGCAAACAAAGAGGAGAAACTGGGAGGGCGGAGAGCGGTGATAGCCGGTCAAATGCTTTTATATGTCAAGCGCACGCAAATTGTCGAAAGTTCTAAAGGCGGAAAACCATAAATCGGTTAAAATAGGAAAGTATATCGCCAGTAGACCTTGAACGCCGAAAGCCGTACTGGCGATCCGGAAAGAAAGAGAATGAGATTCCAGATGGTCTAGGAAATGAGAAGTGTTTCAAAGATCTTAGATAGAATACAAGTGAGAGCTACTTGGGCGATAGTTAGAAGGATCCGAGCGGCTTCCTTTTTTCGGAACAGGTTGGACGTGTGCGTGCTTCCAACGCGAGGGAAAGTGCGGAAGTATTGAGACATAGAAATATAGTTGAACGAGGGGCTGGGTCAGCACGTAAGCACTCCCTCAAAACTCGGGAGGAATGCCATCCGGGCCACCCGCCTTTCTAACGTTCATAGTCTCAGGAGCCCATGCACCCGATCAAATGTAATCCTGAGGCAAGCATAGGACACCTATGAGGAGAGGAGGAGAATGCCAGAGAATCGTCAAGGTTGAGTTAGAGAGGAAAATAGGAGGCCGAAAGAGATTGGCCTTTTTCAGTTGGAAGTTAGCAACAGAGCCATCAGATCGAATAAAGAGGAGGAAGGATGATTTACAGAGGTTGTTGGAGATGTTTTTGGCAAGAGGCCAGAAAGATTTGTCAGTAGGAGATCCAAGGAGGTTAGCGCACTTTCGTTTGATGAAAGCCCGCTTTGCTCGTCAAAGAGTATCCCTGGATTTCTAGCTGAGTGAAAATTAGCAAGAGTGATAGGAGAACTAGAATTTTCCACTCTAGATACGCGCTGTCTCTAGCCTGAAGATGGCCAGAGAACAAGCACGATTGAACCATGGATTATGAGGAGAGAAAGATTTGGTAGAGGGAATGAACCTGCTCATCCCGTCAACGATTACCCACCTTAGTGGCAGAAGCCGAAGCGTCATCAGAGTCAAAGCAGTCATTCCAATTATAGTTAGTTGAAGCGACGCAAGGCGCCCCAATCAACTACGATCAAAGTGCCAGAAAAACGCATAGGGCAGGATGGGGAGCTGTTGGCGAAAGTATTAAAATTAAGAGATATAAGGTTGTGGTCAGATTTACCAATATGAGTGAAAATGGTGTATTTATAGAAAGAAGGACCTAGTGGGGAAACATAGGTCAAGTGTGTTCAAGGATTGGTTGGGACTGATCTGGAATATGTGTAGGTTCTTTGATTAGTTACTCGCTCTAGATCGTTGAGAATGCTGAATGATTCGGCTTCCCACCTAAATCAGTATGAGAGGATTCCAACCTTCAGTGTTGGGTACATTGAAATCCCTAAATAGGACCTCCAGTATTTGGATGAGAAAGATATTCTGTCCTTCCATCCATCTATTCTTCTTCCACCACTTTCATTATTATATATGCCTATATATATATATACTCTCTATATATATATATATATATATATATACTCTTTCTCTCTCATATATATATATATATATATATATATATATATATATATATATATATATATATATATATATATATATATATATATATATATATATATATATATATATATATATATATATATATATATATATATATATATATATATTTATATATATAGATTTAATACAACTTATTCTTCTAGAAAATCAATTATTTTCTAAAATTTCTCGAAAATATTTATTTAATTGAATTAATTAAATGTATTCCTTTTCCATGTATCCTTCCTTCCTTCCTTCCATCCTTCCTTCCTTCCTTCCAGTCCATTCCTGCTCTCTCTCTCTCTCCTCTTTCTCTCTCTCTCTCCTCCTCTCTTTCTCTCTCCTCTTTCTCTCTCTCTTTCTATATATATATATATACTCTTTCTTTCTTTCATATATATATATATATATATATATATATGTATATGTATGTATATGTATATATATATATATATAATATATTTATTCATTTAAATAAATGAATTTTGAAAGAATTATGAAAATATTTGGGGATTTTCTTGAAGATTTACTTTAAATAAATAAATACATTAATATTTTAACAATTATATTTATTTCCTTTTCCGAATTCGTTTGATATA